>PVJC01002775.1:16636-76085 GCA_004026665.1 Murina feae | reverse complement strand
ATATATGTGGTAATAACTAAGTATAGAAAATATAATAGGAATTATTGTCTACTAGCCAGTCAGTCTTAGATTCTGAACATGATCACATCATCATGTTTACCAAAAAAAATTTCAGTTTTAAGATACAATAATTAATGAACTGAACTATCAGGTTGAAAATTAAATTACTTCCTCAGAAGAAGTATATATTAACAAATATGATCTTAGAATTATCAGAGCAATAAATTGCCTTAGATAACTTAAATCAAATATTAATAGCACTTAAATAAAAATAAAATCCCTCTGATTATATTTTTTCAAAGAATGTATAACATACTATAATTGTATCATTTTATGATTTGGCAAGCTTCATGTGTTGCAAAAGTACCTACCTGAAAAAGAAAAGCCTACACTCAACCAAAAAAAAAAAAAAAAATCAATTAGAGTTCTGAATGTTCAATTTCCAGTAACATCCTGTTAAAACTCAACAACAAATTCTTTCTCATCTAATAAGATTGAGGGGTGGGGCTGAGCTTTCTTACAGGAGAATGGGAACTATCGCTCCTGCTCCCAAACTCCCCAAACATAACTCTCTGACATTTTGATGCTGCCTTTTTATAATACTACTGTTTTGCCTTACAGAGTATAGTTGGTTTGTATTTCTGGCTTTATTTGATGCTTTATTAAAAGCAAAATCAATCTGAAGCAAAGAGTCAGTAAAAAATTAATTTAATCTGAAGAGACTGAAAGGAACTCATTTCTAACGGTGCTGAAAAGCACATTAAAACATACCAGAATTTTACAAAGCTTATGTGTATTCTAACTAAAAAAAGAAAACTCCAATCCAGCCTCTCACTTACATGTATAATCCACT
This sequence comes from Murina feae, assembly GCA_004026665.1. NCBI lineage: Eukaryota > Metazoa > Chordata > Mammalia > Chiroptera > Vespertilionidae > Murina > Murina feae. The sequence goes on along the minus strand of PVJC01002775.1, from coordinate 75,232 downwards.
TGAGATAGGAGGGAAAATGTTAAGCAGTCAAATCATACATGTCACAAGTAAGAGTGGAAATAAATCTCATCAGCAGAGTCTTGATAGGAAATACAGTAAAAAAGTTGATTTATATACACGAAGGATAAAGTGAAGGGTGCTAGAGGGAAGCATAAGCAAAGAAAATAAAATATTATTGATGAAGAAAACAACAGCAGCAAATTCACATGTACAGCACAGGGCCTGGAGAAAAGGAAAAATCATCTTACTGATACGAATTCCATAAGGAACCCAAAATATACTAAATCTATTGGTAAAAGAAAATTTAATTAAACTCAAGTTTGAGAGCAGACATTTAATTTCAGTTCACTGTTTTAATTTCTTGCTCACCAAGTAACAGACTTAACTGCTTGAAAGACTATTTCAAGAAAATAAAATCCTTGACTGAAACTGAATTAAGTAGAAAGAGGATTAGATATTAAAAATAAATAAATAAATAAAGGTGAAAATAAAAGAATCTAATGAATAAAGCAGCCATAGCTCTTTCAGTAGTCTCTGTGGTTAAGAGTAAAAAAAATTTTCTAAATCTTTCCTTAAGTGGTATAATTCCCTTACTATTAACTATTAATGGACTATGATCAAAATAAACTTTTAAATAAAAATATTCTTTTAACGTACACATCTACTTTGAATGTGTGCTTATTGTCAAAATTTGCATAAGAAAGTAAACCTTACATGCTCAAAATAGATAATTAACAACACATTTTTCTGCAATTATTCAAATAGGCTTTGAAACTCCTTTGAAAGGCTGAAGATCTTAGCCAATTGTAAACATATCTCTGCTGAATTTAAAGATGGTATACCTAAGTTTATCTCAAATGATCAGACACCAAAAAATAAGTGCAATAAATATAGACTTTAACAAATTAAAAACAGAAAGAGAAAAAGGAATGTTACATGGACATATCATATATAGTACTCTAAGAGACCATGAAGGGTTATGGCACAATTGTATAAAAATACATGCCAAGCATAACATGAAAAAATTCAAGGCTGATGATAGGGTAGGTGATGGGTGAAAAGGTTAAAAAAATCTTGGTGCTTAGAAATGAATAATGTAAATACTAGGTAGTTCTTAATTAACTTTTGAAACTGATATCATATAATAGACGTGGCTCTGCATTAGCATACTTAGCACCACCAAAGATTCAATATGGTGGCAAATATTCCCTTTTTACAGATGGAGAAACTGAGACACAGCATGTAAAATGATGGCAAAATGTTTTCACTGGGTCAGCGATCCCTTAAAGAAGCAAACTCTGGTAACACGCAAAACCTCACCTTTGAGAATTATTCACCATCTCCTTGACAATCTGCCATTTCCTTTCCGTCTCTGAGGCTGGGCCAAGTGCTCCATCCCATTAGAAGCACATTGAGGCATTTGCTTCAAAATACAGTTGTTGATATCAAGATGCTTACATGATGATATCAGACACTGATTTTTCACTTCTTTGCACCACACTCTTTTGCCCTCGGAGCTGTGGGTAAGCTGTACTTTCATAAGCATTACTAGAGGCCTGGTGCATGCATTCATGCACTAGAGGGGTCCCTTGGCCTATCCTGAACCCTCTCACAAACTCAGGAGATGTCAGGTAACCAGTTTTGGCCCCATCCCTGCAGGCCTGATTCAGACAGGAGGGAGCCTGATGCTGTGCATTGAGCATCTGTCCTCTGGTGGTCAGTGCGCATCATAGCAACTGGTAGACCAGTCATTCGGTTGTTTGGTCTTTCAGTTGCTTAGACTTAGATAGATAGATAGATAGATAGATAGATAGATAGATAGATAGATAGATAATTACATGCTTATGAGAATTTCTAAGTGTCTGGTGTCCAACCTTTCATGTGAATCTTATCTCCTATTGGTAACATTAATTCCAAATTTAAAAGAGAGAAAAAAAATGCTCTAGCAGCAAATTAATTATGCTTAAGATATGCCTCGTTAACTTATTATTAATAATATTTATTTAATGTTTATAGTTGACCAATGAGGACAAATGAAAATTTCTGTTCTAAAAACTTAAACAGTTATTCCAGGATCATTGAGTTTTAAAGAATGAAGAAGAAGAAAATCTTTATAGAGATTAACTGAGGAAAAGACTAACTACCATTTTTGCTAAGTTTTTGTTGTTGTTGTTAGTCCTTACCCAAAGATATTTTCCTATTGATTTTTAGAGAGAGTAGAGGGGAAGGGGAAAGAGAGAGAGAGAAACATTGATGTGAGAGAGACACATGGTTGGTTGACTCCTGCACACATCTTGACTAGGACCAGTGATCAAGCTTGCAACCTAGGTACATGCCCTTGATCAGAAACAAACCTGGAACCCTTCAGTCTGCAGCTCTATCCACTGAGCCAAGCTGACAAAGGCACTAAGCTCAATTTTAATTTTAGAATACACAAATACATGATGCAGCTATTCTTAGATTTTTTGTGTGTGTAAAGAATCTATAGTAGTTCCTCTAAATCTCACTGGATGTAGAGGTCATCAATACTAAGAAATATCAGGTGGAACAAGATCCACAGACCATACTTTCTAAAAAAAAAAAAAGCACTGATTCAACACACTGGTTCTCAAACTTGCCTATTCAATGGAATCACCTAGGAAGTAAGAAAACAAAATAAGCAAACAATAATCTAATTCTCTGGACATCATTCTACAGATATTCTGATTAAATTGGTCTGTAACCTGGGCATCCAGCTTTTTAAAAATTCCCCAGGCGATTTGATTGTGAAGCACATAAATGTCTCTCACAGAGTAAGCACTTATTCAGTACCTTCTGTATTGGTCAAGTAGATTAACTGCTGTAATGCAATAACATTTACTTTTTGCTTCTACAAAGTCCAAAGTGGATGTCCCCATTGAGATGGGAAAGGCATTTCAGATTCTAAACTATCTCAGCCACTCTTTTGGCCTGAATAGTCAGTCACATGATTGACCTAACTGCAAAGGAGTCTGGGAAAGGTAAAGTAGTGCATGCGTATTAGTGAGCATTGATAGTTTCTGGCTGGCTGGCTGTGTACCAGGTACTATGCTAGAAATGGGAAGAGGGTCAAAGAAGATTCTAAGCCATGGTGCTAAAATTTACAGCTATTTTTATTTTAGCTGACCAAAGCAGCAAGTACTGAATAAATGTCATGTCAGCATTGCTTCTGGAAACTAAGAGGTTATCACTCTTACCTCCGTTAAACCCAAAATACTTCAATTCAAGAATCAGTGTGGGAAAGCCCACTTACACAGAATAACTCAGGGCTGTAGGACATGATGGCCAGCATATGATGCTGTGAAATCTATTTCTTTTTGGTGCTTGATTATAAAGTCTGATCTAGGGCCTTGATTTTAATATCAGTAAAACAAAATACTTGTTTATCTTTCCGAGTTGTTTTGAGAATTAGAAGAAACATGCTAAGTATGCTATTCAGTAGGTCCCTGACAAATATATTCTATTCTTATATCCCTATGCATTATCTAATCTAATAAAAGAGTAATATGCAAATTAACCATCACTCCGATACACCTAAGCCATGCCCACCAGCCAAACCACGCCCCCAGCCAATCAAAGCAGCTATATGCAAATTAACCCAGCCAAGATGGCAGTCGGCGCCACAGAGCTAGAGCAAACAGAAGGCTTCTGTTGGGCTGGCTGGGCCTCTGCTCAAGGCAACAATGTTTCAATTATAGAAGCCACAGAGCTGAAGCAAACAGGAGGCTTCATTGCCTGCCTAGGCCTCCGCTCAAGGCAATAATGTTTCAATTATAGAAGATAAATAAACCCCAGAAACCTGATTCCTGCCAGCCTCACTGGGACCTTGGGTCAGTGGGAGCTGTGGGCAGCCTGAAAACCGCCCTTAGCCCCTCACCCAGGCTGGCCAGGCACACCAGCAGGTGGACATCCCCCAAGGGGCACAGGCCAGGCTGAGGGACACCCCCCCCCAGTGTACAAATTTTTGTGCACCAGGCCCCTAGTATTCTTATATAGTTTATATTATTAATGATTAATTCTTATAACTATTTTGTGGGTTTTCTCTAATAAGACTTCAAGTCCTTGAGAGTATGAGCCATAGCTCACAAATTTTCCATATTATTCAGTGCACCTGGCAAGTGATGGACACCGAAAAGTGCCCTGATAAGTATTTGTTGAATTTAGGTTCACTAGGGTGAGTCTGGGAGCCTGAGGCTGGCAGCGGTTTCAAAATTTCCACTGAGAATTATTGTTTCTAACATTGGCACTCTATGAGGAAAAACACTATAAACATCCCCAAGAAACTAATGTGATAAAGTGGAACAATTGCATAATAAGGACAGTTAAGTTTCATGAAAATGCCCGCCTTTAATCATCTTCAAAATGGTCTAAGACTGAGACTTCCCCATTGGTTCCAATCACTCCTTCCCTTTCAACATGGAGCAATTACTCAACAAAAAAGAATCCTTGAATTGTAGATTCAAACATCACAACAGCCCATTTTAAACAGGAGGGTCTACATTCTGAGACAATAAGGGATTTGCCTAGGCCTAGGCGACTAAAAGTGGCAGAATCAAGATTCAAATCCAATTTCCCTACCTCAGCATCTGGGAGTCCACCTACCCAGAAACAGTAACCAATCACCAGCACAAAAGTCTAAGCAACTGAAAGAACAGTACACCTGTCTGAAATGCCTATCAAAACATTAAGACATTTTCCTATATAAGGTACTGCAAATATATGATGGTGTAGAATGCAAATTTTCCGTAATATATGACCACAGAGGAGTTTAAAATTTGTAGTGGGCTGCTTCAGATTATGCCACTAGCCCTCCGGGGCTACTCATGTTTGCTCCTCAGGAAACATGTAAGAAGCACTACCCTTCTGTGTGCTATTAAAGGGCCATTGAAATTCCAAATAGAGCCCATTATTTGAGCCCATTACTGGAAATCTGTCTGCAAAACCCTGTTCAGATGCAATAATGATTTAGGCAGGTCAGACTTCCCAGAAATGAAGAAAAGTGCTGAAAATAAATAGGAGACAATAAATCTCTTAATGGTGCAAAGGGGAAAAATAAAGCAAATTATGTTTTATCTGGCAAAGATATCATGGTCATGTTTTTTTTTTTTTTTGTAATCCTCATTTTTCCTTCCTGTAGAAAGCAGTTAGTTCACAATGGAAGAAAATTTAGATTACAGTTTGTAACACAGTGTCCCAGTTAAACTTAACCCAGGATACAGAGAAGAGCCATTTGCAGCAACAGTGGGTCAGTGACCACCCTGGGAATTTGTTTGCGAGTTCACAGATGTAAACTGTGTGAGCTTTTGATGGAATAAAGACATCTTAGTCACCACGGCCCCTTCTGTGAGGCCCTGGGGGAAATGTCCGTACCAAGAACACTAACAAGAGCGAATGGGTTTCATTTGTTTGTTTTGTTTTAATCAAATTTTAAATTTAGTCCAACATCCAATTCAAAGTTCTGGCAAGACCGGGGTAAGATAACTAGCTTTCTCCAATAGTCAGTGAGGGTCTCTATCATCCCCAAGCTCAATCCAAATCTTACAATTTGACCACTCTTGGACTGACTCCATGATATTAAAGATGGAAGAGAAAACCATGCACATGCCCGAAAGGACTACAAGGAAGACAAACAAAGAATAAAGGCCCTCACACATGATGAGACTTTTCATGAAAAATACCCTATCACCTCTTCAGTGACCCTATCCATGTCCTGCAATGGAATGAATCCAATGACCAATTCTCTCTCCTAGACAGTGGGAGGAACTAAAAAAAAAAGAGGTGACATAAGGGGAAGGAAAAGAGAGCGTCATGAAGGTAGGAATTTGGGGCACAAATCTTGGTTCTAAGAAGATATCAGAGAGATGAGGATAATGGGCAGTCTTGGTTTGGGGGTACTTGCAAACCCCATTCTCACTTTTGCCTCCATCCTCTGGTTTTGAGAGAAGACTTGGTCAAGAAATTAGAGAGTGGTGTTCCCTGAAAAGGACGTATGTCTCTGAGTACATTCAGGACTGCTTCGGGGGTCCAGGGCTATCATGGAATTAAGGAGAGGCAAAGGGAACATTCCTTCCCTAACCCCCACCCTCAAACTGTCAGAGACCATAGTCCAGCTTTGAGATATCAGGTTCTAGAACAGTGATTTGTAGAGGGTCTGGCTGTGCATGGAGGAGCACCACATTCCTTTCCAGGAAAAACAGATGCTAACTTAATGGCAAGGCCCTTTGGCAAGGAGGCTACAATGGAGAATTAATGGACTGGTTCCTGAACGCAAATAAAAAAGCCTTTGGAGATTAGGAAAAATAGTTGAGGGAGCCTTTGAGAGCTGGTGATAATAATGAGCATGTGTGTTTTATTTTGTAGTTTACAAATTATTTTCACATATCTCATTTGTTTCTCACAATGAGCCTAATAAGTAGGCATGACAAAGCACTATTAGTATCTTTTGCAAAAAAGAAAACTGAGACTCAGAGACTAGGTAACCTGCCCAAGGTCATTCACGTGGTAAATATCAAGGTTAGAAACTCAAAAACAAGACTTCAGGCTCTAGATGTTGTGCTTTTTCCACAATTGGAGTTGTGACCGTTTAGTGGACCAGTTTTTATCCACCCCCCACGCCCTCCCAAAAAAAATCTTAACAAAATTACACCGACAGGGAACTGAGAGGAATTCAGCACTGGGTCTATGGGGAAATCAGTTGCAAAACTTTTACGGGACTTACCAGGACTTGAGCCCAGTTGAGGAGAAAGATGCCATCTCAGGATTTCCATGAACTGCTCACAGGAGTCCAGGAAGCGGGCCAAGGCTAGGTGACTGACGGAGGGATGGGTGATAAGAGGCTGAACTACCCTCCAGGCACAGCAAAAGGAAGGAATACATTGTTGAGGCAAACTGGAAGTTCTTCTTTTTCCTTTGCGTGATAAAATCCCTAAACAGAAAGAATATATGGGGTGAGTACATTCTCTTCCCAAATGAAGACATAAAGGGATCATTTTGGCCAAGGGACTCACCTTGACCATTGTGCCCATATGTATTTGGCTTATAGCCTCCTGTGCTACAAAAAGGTGAGGGGGGATTTCAAAATATAACTAGATATTAAACTTTTTCTGGATAAGACCAGATAATAAATAGTAAATATTCTCAGATTAGTGGGCCATACGGGCTTTATCACAACTTTCAAATCTGCCATTGGTAGCTGTAAAGCAGCCATTGGTAATATGTAGACAAATGAGTGTGGCTGTGTTCCAATAAAACTTTATTTACAAAAAAGAAAAGTGACAGGATGGATTTGACCCCGGAGCCTACGTTGCCAAAGCAGAGATAGAGAAAAATTGTATCTACCTAAGGATTTAGATATTCTCATTTATGTCCCTGAATCAAGTTAGACTTTGAGAAGGGGTTGAAGGAATCTCATTACTAACTTTATAACATTAAAATGTGATTCACTGTCATTATCAGCAATGCATTTCTGTACTTTTTAACCAATTTTTATTGTTCTGTAGACCCTATGAAATGTTCTATTACTTTCTGACAGTTTATTGTAATTCTATTACAATACAATTTTTCCACTACCAGAGAAGTCAAATATTTATCATACAGCCTCTTTATCCTCAAAGCAAAGGTTTTTATAAATTTTATGTTTAGTCTAATAATTTTATTACTTTTATGGTTTTATAAAAACCATATTTTAAAAATGAAATCACAGACCAGGATACTAAAAGAAAAGATTTGCAACCATTATCCAGAATATATCAAGAAATTTTATATACTTCTGTTTTTTACCTGTAAGCACCCCACTCCCCCGACACACACACACACACACACACACACACACACACAATTATTCTATTGCATCACAGGTGATTTTTTTTCAATCTACCTCAAACTTTTGTTAAAAAGAAATGAAGGCCCAATAAGCACATATATTACTACAGAGAAAAACGTCAACACTGAATAAAGCAATAGAGCCGACTAAAAAATTGTAAAGCAAATTTTCACCCAACTGGACCAACTGAACTGTCAGACAGACCAGGAAGAGATGCAATTACTTTAGAAAAGAGAAGAATTTCCCTATCAGATACCAAAAATTTCTACACATTTCAAATAATTAAAAAGTATCGTTTTGGTTCTGAACTAGATAAGAGATTATAGAATGGACAAAGGAGTTTGGAAATCGATGCAAAAATGAATTAAATCTTGATTAAGACAGAGGTAGTAGCTGATTCCCCTATGGAAAAAAATTAGCTTCTTACCTTATACAATATAGAAAATTTCAAATAAATTAAAAATTAAATGTAAAAATGAAAGTAGAAAATTTAAGTGTATAAGCATATGATACATCTTTATGACATGAGAGCAGGAAAATAGTTATTAAACAAAGTATTATAAAAGCACAAATTACTAAAGAAAACACTTGCACTGATTTTATCAACATACCTCTCTCCATCAAAAATAAATATTAAAAAATGAAATCACAGACTAGGATACTAAAAGAAAAGATTTGCAACCATTATCCAGAACATATCAAGAAATTCTACAAAGCAATAAAATAAATAAACAAACCAGTCAACCTAATTGAGGAAAAGAGGCAAAGGATATGGAATTCTCAGAAAACAAAAAGCAATGGACATAATATACATAATATATTGTATTTAATCTCACTATGAATCAGGAAAATGTAAAATAAAACAAGTGATATTTGGATTGACAATGTTAGTGTCTTATAACACCAAATTTTTGCAAAATAGTGAGAAATAGGGATGCATACATTGATTATGGAGGTATATATTGGAACAAACACTTTGTATGTTTAGGAATTCCTAGCAGTTTGAAAATCCCTAGCAAAGTAGAAAATATGTTTCTGTCCAATAGATAAAAAGTTCACCGGTAGGTATCAACTCTAAAGCAGTGGTTCTCAAAGGTTGTCCTTGTACTACCAGCATCAGCATCAGCATCATCTGGGAGTTGGTTAAAAATTCAGTTACTTGGGCCCCCCTGCAGCTCTTCAATCAAGAACTCTAGGTAGGGTCCAAAAGTCTGTGTTTACAAGCACTCCAGCTGATTCTAATGCACCCTAGCTTATGAGAGCCACTGTGCTAGAGAAACCCCCACACATGCGCTCCTGAAGACATGTGCAAGGTCACTGAAGCATTGCATGTAATCACAAAAACATGTCAACCGCCCAGCAGTCCTCTGAGGGGAAAGCTGCATAAACTCTGGTTTACTCTTCCCACAGAATGTTTCACAGCTATTGAGATGAATGAAATAATTCTATCGATATAGATAAAACTCAAAAACAAGGCTGAATGAAGAAAAACTCAAGTGACAAAAGATTACATAATATGATGATTTTCATGTGAATTTTTATGTAATATATCCATGCCTTTGTTGTTGTTGTTGTTTTAATCATTTATTGTGAAATACCAAAACAGGTAAAGAGATGTCACACCAGGCTCAAGAAGATGGTTATTTCTTGGAAGGGCAGTGAGGGAGTGAGACAAAGGGATTAATGAGTTGGGGAGAAGTTTAGCAATATCTAAAATATGTTGATTTATTATAAAAAAAAAAAAAAAAAACCATGGGGCTGGGCCAGTGTGACTCAGTGGTTGAGCGATGAACCAGGAGGTCATCATGGGTGTTTCTATCTCTCTCTCCTTCTCCCTTCCTCTCTGAAATCAATAAAAAAATAATTAAAAAATAGAAAATGTGGGAAATTTTAAAATAGTATTTAAAATTAGGTAAGGAATGCATAGGTATCTGCTGGGGTTTTTTTGTATTTTTCAAATATATGTTTAGATTTTTACAAATATATATTTTTAAAGACTGGCCTGGGGGCAAATGTTTTCTTAGACACTGCCAGTGCCTCATCTTACACACCATGTGGATCTTAAGCATCAGCAGAGTTTCTGTAGTCCCTGAGATCCAAGAAACTATCTCAAGCCCCAATTTCACAATTTATGGAAATTCTAAATAAAAAGATGATATATAGACAGATTTACATTTTCTTTTCTTTCTCTGTTTCCTCACGGAAAATCTGTGTAAATTTAAATATATATTTCAAGATCCAAATTAGGTTTCTTCTACATGGCATATTGTAGAAAAATTAAACTGAAAATCTAGGGACTTGGAGACAGCAGATTCAATGAAAACTGGTAATAATTAAAACAGGTAGAATAATGTAAAAGTCTGTATATGACTGGCAGCACACCAGCTCACATCAGAAAACCAGTCAATTATTTTTTGCTCTAAAGACAATAGCAGTAAAGACTCCACAAACTGCCATGGAATGATGGCTTCTCCTGTGATAAGCTCAATTCAAAGACTCTAAGTCAACAAACCCGATCCACACAGAGAATTTCCAATTTTTGTTAAATCAGCTCTTTTGATGTATATCCTAGAATACCATTTACCAATTTTATGTATAAAATTCAATAACTTTTAACCAATATATATGGTCACATGCATACCATCACAATTAAAATAGAGAACAATTTCCATCACCCAGAAAGCTCCCTCATCTCCCCTTGCAAAGTTTTCCTCCAATCCTTGGCTGCTGGCAACTACGACCCTGCTTTTGTCACCAGAACTTTGCCTTTTCCAAAAAAATCCCTGTAAATGGAATTGCATGGTATGTGTTTTTTGTGTCCCACTTCTTTCACTTAGAATAATACTTTTGAGATGAGATGTCATTCCATGTCTCAGCAGTTTATTCTTTTTAATTTCTGAGTATACCACTGTTTGGATAGAGCACAATTTAACCTGTCTTATCCTTAAATATGAAAGAGTCAACTAACACAAGAAAAAACTCCCACTGAAAAATAGGGATCATTGTGAATGAAAGGAGAGTAGGAGGGGGGCAGAGAGGAAACAAATAACTCAAGACAAAAGGAAAACCACTTCAAATGGGTTTTAATTCATATTATCAGAGGGATATGAAAAAGATTTTTTCCTTTCTAGCACAAAAAGAAAATACTATGTGAAAGATACAATTATAAAGAAACAACTCTTGAAATTAAAAATACCATTAAAAAACTGGAGGTATGAAGTCAGATAAAGTGAAATTTCCAAGAAATAAAAGTACATAAAAATCTAGGGAGGAAATGAGATATAAAAGATTAATTAAAGAAGTCTATTATCCAATTGATATGGATTCCAGAGGAGAAGATGGAAAAAAAAAAAAAACAAAGAGAAGTATCCCAGGAATATTACAAAAAAATATTATGAAATTGAGGGACACAAATGTCTACATTGAAAAGAAACACCACAATGAATCAAAACCACCTACACTAGTGATTTTCAACAGGTGTGCCACAAGAAGTTTTAAAACATGCAATATCTGACTATTTAGTAAGGGGCACTGACCTATTTTCCCTTAGATCATCTAAAAAAATGAAAGTGGCAAACACAACAATAGCAATTTGGTGTGAATGCCTAGTTTTGAATCATAGACATATAGGCCATACAACAGAGTTCTATGTTATTGGACATGTCGCATAAAGTGGCATCTGACTGGTTAATTCTTGGTACCAGAAATCCTATGTACAAGTATAGGCACCTGATTTTTTTTTAAAAGGATTGGTAATTACTATTATTTATTTCTTTGATAAATCAATAAAAAATTATACCTATTTTTTGTCAGGTCAGAAAAAAATAAAATTTTTGGTGTGCTGCAGAATTGTAGTAATTAGTTTATGTGTGCCATGAGACGAAAAAGGTTAAAAATCACCAACCTATACCATTGCAGAGCACTGTGGGGCTGAAAGAGAATATCTGAGAAGCTTCCAGAGGAAAAAGAATCAGATTTGATACAAAGTGTCCAAAATATAAGGGACATCAGCAAAGCTCTCTTCACAATTCAGAGGGATTCTGAGCCAATCAAGCTATCAGCCAAATGCAGGTGAGGAAGAATAGAGGGAATTAAGCAGAAAATTAACCTAGTGTGTTCTCTTTTCTGTAAGCTTATTAAGGAATAAACTCTACAATGAAATAAAGGGAAAGGGGGGGAAGGATAGATCCAAGAAACAGAAAGCAAAAAATCCACTGCAGAAGAATCAAGACTAAATTCTCAGGATGCAGCCATACCATACGAATAGTTCAGATTGCAGAATGGGGACTGAGGACTCTGTAAGGAAGACACTAGGGAAGGAGGGAATACGGTAGAACAATTGACATGATGAACATTTGAAAGTACTTAAAATTTGTGGCTAGCAAATTATGCAAGTGAAAAAATGACCCAATTAGAAACCCCAAGAAAAACAAAATGCCTTATAATGAAAAGATGAAATTCTGATACATTATTTGGCTCAATAATAAATAATAGTTACAAATTGTGATGATACATTCACCGATTGTGATTTAACTAAAAACAGAGTCGGAACTGCATTGGGGGCACGTAACTAAAATGTCATCTATCATTAGGAAATCAATAAATATTGTGCAGACCAGATAATTCAGAACATCAAGCCACATAAATCAAGCCTTCCAAGGCCTTCTAGTTACCTGATCCTTGAAATCTCCCTTTCCTGATCCATTTCCAACAAACTGGGCTAACTCCCCTAAAACACTATTTTTACTTTACTCTACCCCTGCTCAAGAATCTTGCCCTAACCAGTTTGGCTCAGTGGATAGAGCATCGGCCTTCGGACTGAAGGGTCCCAGGTTCTATTCTGGTCAAGGGCATGTACCGTGGTTGCAGGCACATCCCCAGTAGGGGGCGTGCAGAAGGCAGCTGATCGATGTTTCTCTGTCATCGATGTTTCTGACTCTCTGTCCTTCTCTTTTCCTCTCTGTAAAATATCAATAAAATATATTTTAAAAAAAGAAAGAAAGAAAAGAATCTTGAGTGGTTCCACTTTGTCTTGTGAATGAAGCTCATCTCTGTGATAGTTAATTTTATGTGTCAACTCGACTGGGCCACACAGTGCCCAGGTATCTGGCTAAAGATTATTTCTAGGTGGGTGGTCAGGGTGCTAACAGAAGAGATTAGAATGTGAATCTAGAGACTGAGTAAAGCATATGGCCCGCCCCGTATGGTTTGGCCTCATTCAATCCAGTGAGGGCCTGAACAGAACAAAGAGGCAGAGCAAGAGAGAATTCTCTCCCGGTGAGTGTCTGACTGTTGAGCTGGGACGTCAGCCTTCTTCTGTCCTTGGACTGTAACTTACACCACCGACCCCTGGTTCTCAGGCCTTCAGACTCAGACTGGAACCACACCACCAGCTCTCCTGGAGCTCTGGCAAGCAGACAACAGATCATGGGGCTTCTCAAACCCCAGAATGCCGTGAGCCAATTCTTTATCATAAATCTAGAGGACTCAGACGAATACAACTTCCTTCCTTAGCATACTATTCAAATTTCCTCTATAAACCAGCTCTTTTAAACAGCGTGGGGTAAAAATAGGTTTACAGTTGTGAGTGGGGCAAAAGAGTTTATTTTTGTATTGTTTTTTAATGACTGTATTATTTTCCATATGAACAACTGTAAACCTACTTTTGCCACATCTTATAAATACAGATCAGTTAACATTCCTAATGTGCTTTGTGCTTTATGTTCTCTCTGTGTCATGCCTCACACCTAAAAATGCTTTTATCCGCACCATTCCAAATTCACCTATCAAAATCCTACCCTAGTGGAGTTAAGTTGCCTCAAGCTCTATCTACAATGTCATCTTCAGTCACAGAGGCAGAAATTATTTCTTCTTCAGCTGCTCAATAGCTTAGTTTCTTTGTCCTTCACTGTCCCTCTAGCTAATTCTCTGCCGTTCTCTGTCCTATTGAGACCACTGACTGCATTTCAGCTCCCCTTATAGTTATTGCCTGCCCCTTCCTTTTCTAATGCTCTGTCTCTCACAGTAGGCACACCCAGCCACGGCCACAGATCCCAAACGATGGCCTCTCTTCATGGTTCCAACTATCCTTGGGTTCTGTCAACTCCATTTCCCCTTTGTCCTTTCAGCCCTTAAGGGGTACCAATGTTTCTATAGCCTTTTCCTTTTTTCATCCTTAACCCTATCTGCATCTCCATAAACAGACTCATCATTAAATTCAGGAGCACATGAAGGAAGGCAACACAGATGAACCATGTGGAGTGAATTCTGTGGCCCAGCAGGATGTCAGCTCATACGGCATTCATAGGTTATGAAGGGGAGACTGGGGAGACCATACTTGATTCTTCTTTGTTTTCTGAGTGCCTCATAGCTAATAGATATTCAATAAGTGGCTGGAATCATAATATGCCTACTCTGCACTCTGCAAAGATCTTGTCATGAGCAGTTCCTGCATGGGAGATTTTCACATGAACTTCCTGTCTTGGATGTAATTCTGATTGGAATTACTGAGGGGACACAGTCCTGACATCAGTGAACAAAGGGGAAAATAGAGGATTCTGAGGAAGAGAGCACTTTGAAACAGAGATGTGTGAACCCATAAGCATTTTGAGATTGGCATCATGTCCTGAACTCGTTTTCAAAGGAATCAGACTTGGCCAAACCCAAAAAGAATTTTGCCAAGCACTTTTCCCCTTAATTTTTAAACCCATGTGTATTTTAAAGGAAATTCAATCCTTATGTTTCTGATTCATTTACACTTAACTCATCAAAATGTTGTTTTGTAAGAGTTATTTGATGTCCTAGTCTTTTGAGCTTTGAAAAATAAAATGCCTTCTCCCCTTAAAAATACAAACCTTCTTTTGGTGCATAAAAAAAATTGATCACTGAAAGGTTCAAAGCCACTTCAAACCTTGGGGCCCACAGCATCCCATTCAGTTCTTTCCTGAAAGTGATGTGACTTCCATCTGAGGGCTTTTGGTGAAGAGGCAAGATTGTACAAGGATGGCAAAAACTGCAAGACATAGATAATTAAAAACTTCAAAATAAGAAAGGAGACATGTCAAGGTTAGTGAAGAAATGAGAGGAAGCTACAAATCAAACACCAAAAACAGAGAAACAAAGAGAGTAAATGGATCAATTTTCTGTGCACAGAAGTTCAACAACGAGGCAGGAAGAGAGGAGAATGTATACAAATATATGTCACAGAGCACATACATCAGAGCTTTCAGAATCCTGTTTTAGAAAACCAAATGCCTCGGCCATTTGGGAAGCAATTACAAGAATGTGTTACTAATTACTTAGATGTGCTTGAGCAATAATAGTTCTTGCTATGAACCCCACCAGTGTTCCTCTTATTTCTATGGCCAAAGTTGGTGCTACTAAAGCACATTGCAACAGGCCCTTTATGTTTCCTTTCTCACATCCACGGCTGAACTCCTTCCTACGTATGCATTCTCAAAAACACTATGCTCCCTGGTGTCAGACTGAAGTGGCTATTTATAAACACTGATGACCAGAAATTGGGGCAGATCACTGGGGCTGAATACTGCTTGTCCCTTAGCAATCCATGACAGTGTTGCCAGGGAAATCGAGCTAAGAGATCATCTTAGATCTCAGGTTCTTCCTTTGTAGAATGGCCTACCTCAGATATCATAAAAATGATAAAACCAGGAAGACAATAAAGCACTCTGCAAAGACAAGAAGGAATAAGAGTACTCGGGCTGAGTGTTTAAATGTGAATGACAATCAGCTTTAAGAAGATCCGATTTTAAATTGCCTGGAAAAAAAACTTCAGTTTAATTTTCTAGGTTCACACCTCAAATGAAAGAAGGCTCAAGTCAAAGGGGATAAATGAGAGAGTCTTAAACGAGAGAAAATTCTAGCAACACAATCACTTACATTTTCAAGTGGAAGATAAGATGGAAACATCTAAAGAAAACAAAGATTTTTCTAGTTTTCTTTACTGAGCTTAGGAACTATTTTTTAAAAAGGATGGGAGCTATGGGAGTGGGAGCCCATAAACAAACACAGGCCTGAAAGAGTGGCTTAGACTTGGAAAGATAAAGGAAGTCCCACATTTGCAAAAACATGCTTATAAAATTATAACAGGATCCGGGGAGCCTAGAGAACGAGGGAAGAAAGAACACTCCTGTTTGGAAGCAAGTCAGGCAATATTATTTAATGCCAGTCAGAAAGCAGAACCATTCCATTCCATTATCTGCCCTAGGAGCTTGTTGTGGTGGTTGTGTATTCCCCAACTACAATACGAGTTCCTTGAGGACAGAGGGTAATCTTTATTCCCTCCTTTGGATCCAGAGCAACTAGCACAGTGCCTGGCATCTGATTCATGTTTAGTAAACATTTTTGAACTAAAAAGGTGGTAAGCCTAATTAAGAGAACATTGGCAGGTGTTGGACTCCATTGCTGCTCCAGCGCTAGCTCTCTCTTGAGTATAGGTCATCTTCACATAGCAATTGAAAGTCCATTCCACCTTCAAAACCAACAGGGATAAGTCTTTCTGTCTATTTGCCTATTGTCATCCTGGGGAATATCTATCACAAACCTTTTCCCTGAAGTGGTGGACTATCTGGACTTGTCCACGTGTGCTCCTGCATGCCTGCTGAGCATAGCTCTCCAGAATCATTTCCTATGTCCCACCTTGGATTGCACACCAGTGCAGAACTGAACCACAGTTATCCAGCCCCCCCTGGGAAGTCTCTCATAACTGTCTAGCCCTCCCTAATGTCACCTCTTCTAAGAGTGTCTCCGTTTCTGCTTCCTGTTTATTACCAGATACTGTTGCCCCAGTTTTCCTTGCATGCTGTAACCCTGCCTGCCTCAAGAGAGCCTGCGCTGGAAGATGCCCATGAGGCAATGCCAGCAGCAGCAGCAGTCATACAGCTGCTTCCCAAAGGACAGATGCCTCCTGGCCCAGAAAAATCACACCCAGGCCCATGAGGAAATGGAATGGGCAATGTGCAAGAGGTCAGGCCAATTAACTTGTTTTTTCTTTTGTAATTAGGGATACCAGAGGACCACATGGCCATATCTTGATTTAAGCAAGGCATATAGAATGATAAAATTTTAGATATAGTAGAGACCTTAAACAAGCAATGATCAACATTTGGTTGGTGATGGACTCCAATGAGAATCTGATGGAAGACAGGAACTCTATTTGTGCAAATTTATCATGCAATTTCAGAGGGAGTCATGTACTACATATTAAGAACCTTGTTTTAGTAGTCAATGAACCTAACTGTTATCCTCTGTGACAAAAAGCAAAACAAAATATTACATTCAAATACTAAGATCCTATAATTCTAATAAAATTGTTACAATAATAAATTCATTTTTAATGCCTGTCATATGCCAGGTTCTATCCTAAGTGCTTTATCTACGTTGTTTTCTTTCATTCTCACAACAACCGTATGAATTTAGCGTGAGTATAATCTCCCAATGAAAAAGTACAGATGAGGAATCTAAGGCTTAGAAAGATTAAGTAACATGTCCAGGGCCACACAGTATGTGACAGAGGTAAGATCTGTCCAAGGTTGTAACTTCCCAACCCCCAGTATTTATAATTACAGAGATGCATCTCCCCCTTACGCTAGCAGTGTATCCATCACACATCAGCAAGGCCTCTGGTCTCTCTTGGTCACTCAGGGTCACAGCTAACAGAGCAAACACCATTTCCCAACACTGCCAGTCACTTTACATGATGAAATGGATCTCTGGGTGTCTTACAGCATCGATTCAAATGCTGTAGCCTGAGGTCACAGATGTCTCTTCTGCTCATATCACCTTGCCCAGAAGGAATCACCTGGGCAAACACAGGGGAACAGGAATTGCAAACTACTATGTACCTAGGAAATGAAATTCTGAAAATATCTGGCAAGTATTAAAATGTCTACTGCACAATCAAAGCGCATGTATTAACAACAAATTCTATATACCTTCAACCTAAGAAATAAAATGTTAAGCAGGGAGGTGTATTTGGTAATGTTTTTCCATAATCATGATATAGTCATAGAACAGGGAACAGTCCATGCCAAATGTTATTCCTCGCCATCTGGTTGTGTGTACCTCAAGTTTTACGTTATGATTTCATTGGAATGTTGGAATTACACTAAATTCTAGACACCTGCCCATGATCTGTCTTTAAAATGCTATATATTATAACATGTAAATATGAAAGCAGCTTTAGAGGAAACCATATTTGGATCCAAATTCCTTGCCTTTATTTTCTGGAGAACACCTTTGAACCAGCAAATCATTTGCTTTGCTATGAAAGTCATTAAAGCAAGGCTGTTGCTTTCCCTATTTCTAAAATGATTCTATTCTGAAAACTTAAATTAATAGAGGTAACTTCCTAGGTTTTTCACTTCTTCAAATGTCTTTGTATAGTGCTTTCTAGTTTGCAAAACACAGGCACTGTTTACATCAGTGATCTGGTTGGATCGGCTTTTCATACAGGCATTATTTGCATTATAATTCTCCAGCGGAAAAGATGGAAGTCCAATATGGTTTAAAAAGGGGGGGGGGGACTAGCCTAAGGCCAGACAGCTGAAAAGGAGTTTGATTGGTGAGCTAGGATTCAACCCCTCTCATCTGATCCCACAGTCTGTGCTCCTTCCTGCCATACCTCCCAAATCTGTGTGACAATTATCTTTAACTGCCGGTAGAATCAGTCATGGCCCATCCTCTCTTTTGTACAAGAATATCTGAGACAAAGAGGCCTTGTCCCGAAATTACTCTGGCCTATGGGGCTCCCACAGAAGATGGTTCACAAAGTTTCGAGGGGGAAATTACAAAATTAACATCCACAAAAACTTCCCTCGTCAAAAAAGTTCGTATGAGCAGGCATATAACTCAATAAATCCCTGACTAGAGAATATTTTAGAGATGGGAGAACTAAAATTTATTAAGCATCTACTACGAACCTAGCCCTTAATACTGTTGTGTTAACAATGGCTGTTATCTCTTGAGGGCTCTCTCTAAAGAAGTTACAGGGCTAAGCATTTCTCATGCACGATTGCATTTTATCCTTGCAATAACCACATAAGCTACACATGGTTATTATTCCTTTTGCACACTAAGCGTTGGAGATGGACTGCCAACATCACACACAGCTGACAAGTGGCTGAACTGGAATTTGAGCACAGAATGGCAAGCTTAAGAGCTTGCCTGCTTGTGGTTTAATGACCACAGTAAGCATGGTGCACACAAACCATTATTCTCACTTCATGGATGTAGTAAAATAACAGCACAGAGTGTCCAAGTAACTCTTTCAAAGCTGCATGGCCTACAAGTGGCAAAATGAAAGGGAACTCGAATGTGTCCCATACCCGCTTCTTGGTCTGCAGAACTCTGTTCCTTTTAACTTAGGGGCCACCTCAGCAAAGAAAAAAACACAGAGATAATCACGAGAGGAGTCAGGGCAGAGCCAGAACTGCATTTTCACCCTGGCTCTCAGTTTACTGATGCAATGCATGCTGGTAATCTGCGGAGCCAGAAGGAACTCCTGATGCCTTTGCGACACTTTCCATTAGAGACTCACACAACATCGTTCCACTGAGAAAGGCGCCATGTGTTTGCAACTCTCCTGAAGCACCATGTTTGTATGAAGCATGGATCGTGCAGTACCTCTTAGGCCTCCTCAGACACCACCCTTCCACTCATCAAGACAATACGCTCCCCACGTTTTTAGGATTAAGTGTGCCACCTTGGAAAAGAGATGTTCTGCCTACACCTGTCACTCTCTTGCCTTTTATTTTACACCAGATGACACGAATAAAGATCTTAAGTCATAGCTTTGGAATCCCTACCATAATCACCTTGCTTAGCGACTGATTGAGTGTTGAACAGGAGCATTGAAAGATTTTTCTGATTTAAAAATAATGTCACCATGTTGTAGTGCTGCCCAAATCTCCCTCCTAGAAATGAGCACAGCCTGGGAGATGGTGCTTCTATCATAACGTGCAACTGCAGAGACACAACAAATAAAATAAATGCCCCAACAGGTAGAAGTGACAGAAAGAAGTACAGTACCACCTCATGACCCACAGAACTGGGCAAAGACTAACTGTGGACAAACAACTCTGCTGCTTAATTTACATCTTTGAGGAGGGAAAGAAAGGAAGAAAATAGGATCAAGGATTGATTAGGAAAGAAAAGAAAGAATAAAAATTCACTGTCATAAAAGCTGAGGTACTGCTTCCAGAATGAAAGCACTAAACGTAGGTGCCTCCAACATAAGTCATATAGCCTCCCAGGTTATGGTTAAAATGATTTTTTAAAAAACTAATAGTCATAATTATGGCAGCTAACATTGATTTATGGCCTGATTTCCCATCACTCAAGGACTTGGCCTTCTAATTATCTCTTTTTAAGAAACAATTATGGACATCAGCAGCTGAGCATCACCTGCTGACCCCCCTGCCTGTTTCTCCTGCTTCTCAAGGAGGTTCTCGCTGTTGACCTCCTCTGGACTCAGAGAAGGAAGAAGTGATGTTGGTCTTCTGCTCCCTCCCCTGGTCCCTTGGCCAGCTCATGAATGAGAGGATGAAAGATCTAGAAATAATGATTAGAGAAACAAAGCAGAGTGAGTTTTACTAAGGCTACACATTCAGGAGTATTGACAAGAACGACTACGCCAGTTGTAAAAGTACTTAAATATCTCCTTTAGACTGAAATATGGCCACTGCTGTTCCAATTTATCCACGTGTTTCTATTCCTGCTGCTCAAACCACGGAGCTCCTCCCTCAGGATCTGTGGACCTTCCCACCATCCAGTAGCTGAGTGGCCAGCGCCTCCATTAGGGTAAGAAAGCGATGGCTCCAGGACCCCATGGTGACAGCCTGTGCTCAGCACCCAGTGCTGGTTCATGTGGCTGGGTTTTTGGTTGTTATCTGTCTGAACCATGATCTAAAATGAAATCTCCGATGTCCCATGATGCACTAACAAATGTGTTCTAAAAAAGGGTTACATTTCTGAATCCTGGGTTAACAAAACCAAACAGGCTTCTTCACTAGAGAACATCTTGGACTTTTGCATATTCTAACGGGTAGTATGAATTTTCAGTAAAGATACAGCATACACACATTATTTGAAACTGAAATCTTTTTTCATCAACACTGAACACATTCACTCTGTCAGTCATTCAATGAGTACTTACTGAGTACTTTTTATATGCTCCTCAGTACTGTGGGTACAACAGTTAGAAAACCTGTTACAATACGCATTTTCATGTCCTTCATGGAGTTTACACTCTAGCAGACAAACACACAGTATACAGAATATATCTGCTGTGAAAAACTAAACTGGGTAAGGCAGTATTTATAGCACAATAGGTTGTAATCATTTGGTTGGCAGTGAAATAATTAAAAATCATGATTTTTTTAAGTGAAATTATTAGAATGCACGAGATGAAATGCAATAGAATGCATTGGAGTCCATCCCCCATAGTAGACATATGTATTGTTTTATGAAGCATTTTTATGATATGAGGCCATGATACAAAATGTATTTTATACTGTGGGTAATAGGTTAAATGGGTTTGAATGCCAGTGGGTTGAGAGGACAAAGGGCAACAGGTGGGTCTTATTTTAAACACAGTGGCTGGGAGAAGCCTTTCTGAGGAGATGCCAGTTGAGCAGGGATTTGGGAGAAACGAGAGAGCAGAATGTTTCCGAATGAGCTAACGGCACATGCAAAGGCCTGTAGAAGCACGCTCACAGGTGTGGGAGTCAGCAGCTCAAGAGGCTTATCTTGAGTGAATACACAGAAGAGTAGAGGGAAACGGATCACGGACAAATCCATGAACCAGAGCGTGAAAGTCTCTGAGGACATGGGAAAAGCTTTAGATTCAAATGTGGCCAGTGACATGATCTGATTGGAGTAATAAAGGAAGGCCCATTGGAGGACTGATGAACAATGGACAAGAGTAAAAGTTACAAGACTGAAGTGTCAGAGATGTTGGTGGCCACGTATCATAGACCAGGTTTTGGAAATCTTCGCAGATCAAATCCCTTAGCACTTGGATATCTGCCACAGGAGTGATGAGTGGCAAGAGGTGCTGTAGGACCAGGTGAGGAACAGAGTGGTCACACTGCAGTGAACAGAAGCATTGCTGTCAGGTAGTAACTCAGGGGACCCTGTGCTAGAATGATGCTGATGCTTTCACACATACAGTGAACTCATAAATTCCCCACCTAATCCCCCACCTTGTCCTCCCACCATCAACATGAAGGGAGGATTTCCCATGTTCCCATCTTTCATGCATCTCTTGATTCCCCTGAAACCTTTTTTTTTTTTTTTTGTATTCTTTTTATTTTTTAAAAAAATATGTTTCTATTGATTCCAGAGAGAGGAAGACAGGGAGAGATAGAAACATCCATGATGAGAGAGGATCATTGACTGGCTGCCTCCTGCACGTTCCCCCGGAAATCAAGCTCACAACCTAGGCATGTGCCCCAACTGGGAATCGAACCATGACCTCCTGGTGCATAGGTCCCCGCTCAACCACTGAGCCACACCGGCTAGGCTTTCTGTTGTATTCTTCACAACCTTATTCTTTCCAGGTAAGAATGTCAAAGTGGGAGCATGAGGAATTACCTAAGTGATGGAAAGGAGGAAGGATAACCTGAGACTACCAAGTGCCTCACCTCTGTCCCCAGGCAGGAACTGCCCGACCCAGAGCTGGGTTGGGAAGCATTCAGAAAACCCATCAGAACCTCTTTGGGCAATTTGACAAAAACAGACAGTACTGATATGCACCTGATGCTCAGGTTTTAAATGGGATAGTGCTCACTCCACAGGTAACTTTTAGAGCCTTTTGTTCTATCTCATATATAGGCAAAAAATACAGTATCTGCTGTTGCTTAGTATGGAAACCTGGATTTAGAATAATTCAAAACTGCTTCTGATATCAGGAAAAATGCCAGAGATCATAAGAAATAAAATGAGCTGAGACACTGGAGAACAAGAAGTTAATCATGAAGAGAGGAGCGAGGGAGGGAAGGGGAGGTGAGAGGAGGGAAGGGGAGGAGATGGGAAGGGAGGGGAGGGCAAGGGAGGGGAGGGAAGGGAAGGGAAGGGAAGGGAAGGGAAGGGAAGGGAAGGGAAGGGAGAGTCACAGAAGAGAAGGGAGCAAGTGCAGAGTCTACTTCTAGACCTACACAGAGATCTAAGTCGCCCCAGTCTGGTATACACAAGCGTTCCCAAGTTCTATAAACAACATTGAGGCATGTTAAAGGCAGGAGTCTCAGCACACTGCTGAGTGGAGCTGCCTATCGGGAAGCCAGCAAAGATCCAGTGGCAGAAGCAGGGAAGGACAGAAGCTGCGGGGGGAGGGGAGTGGGGAGGGAGTTTCCGGGGAGGTGTCCAAAGATAGGACAGGAAAATGCTGGGCATGGAGGAGTCTTCATTTCCACCAAGAGGATGAGATGGAGTGGGGGAAGGTTTGATAATGACTTAGACAAACTGTGAAGATTCGTGTCTCTGGAACTTGTTTATCTCCTGATCAGCATCTTGGGCTCTCACTTACTGGTATATCCTGTACCTGCCAGTGCTCAGTCAGTGGTTCTCAACCTTCTGGCCCTTTACATACAATTCCTTATGTAGGGAATGTTGGGACCCAATCATAAAATTATTTTCGTTGCTACTTCATAATTATCATGTTGCTACTGTTATGAATCGTGATGTAAATATCTGATATGCAGGATGGTCTTAGGCGACCCCCGTGAAAGGGTCATTCCACTGTCAAAGGGGTTGCGACCCACAAGTTATGAGAACCGCTGGCTTAGATGGAAGGAAATTTGGAGGCTGACAACCTTGAGCTCTGCAACTGCCTAGCTGAGTAACCTTGAACATGACATTCCAATCTTCACTTTCTCTTCTGAATAATGGGGGTAGTGAGTGTGCTTTATATTTGAGTTCATTGGGATTAGTAAAATATTATTCCTGAGGAACTTAGCATAGCAGGGGCACACACTAAGTACTCAATGAATATTCATTTGCTGCGATCAAGATAATTCTTAACTGATAGCAAAAAATGTAGACTGACAAAGACCTGAGGAATTATCTCTATTAGAAAATACTGATTGAGAAGGTGTATAGCTAAACTCTAGAGGCAGGATATGTCCTCATACCCTCTCAAAGATTAACAAATAGGTGTGTTAAAATGAATAAGCATTTATGGTGTGTGTGTTTGGAGTTAAGCACTGCGCTGGGCATCAGGGAAAATAATAAAATATTATCCCTCCCTTAAAAAAATCTTTAAAGGAAAACACAAAGTAATGGGAGTATAAACTATTTAGCAAATTTCTATCTGGAGAAGAACTAAAAATGTTCTTTGGAATCAAAGCCTTTAAGTTTAATATAGCAAACCATTTCGGCCCATTTTCTTATTTTTGAAGTAATTTTTAAAACAAGAATATTCCATTTTCTCATTCCCGACTTTAGACTGTATAGAAAAAATATTATGTCTCTTAAAGTGTCTGGTACAAAATGATAATTTCCTTCCTTTGCAGATAAGTAGTAACATTTTGGATACACGTGGCATTGACTTGGAATGCATGCATGGATTCCACACAGTCTCTACTTCAGCTCTTGTGAAATAAGTACAGGAGATGGGAAGACTGGGAAGATAAATGCTGGAAAACCAAACCCTTTATAGCCAAGACTGAAAAACCGGTTTAATAAAGAATTAATCTTCAGAAGGTGAGTCGTCATGAGCATTTGAAATGTGTCATCATCTGTATATCACCCTCACCCATAGCCTGACTCTCCTTCCCCTCGCCATCTCTGCTTTCTGTCACTACCTTAATCAAACAGAGGGCCTGTTGCCTTAGTACCAAAGGATCTTTCTTAAAAAGCCCTTATTGATGGGGTTAAGAGATTAACCATGTCACTTGACTTTTCACCCAAAGTTTGGACCTAACCAAACATTTAATGTCAAAATGAAAAAGTGAAGAATTAAGAGAATGCACTAGGCTTTTAGAATTATATTTACACTGTCATTTGAATATTGTGAAGAGGCTGTCAAAATTATTCAGGGTTAAGCCTTTTACTTGGGGAAGAGACAAACCTCTATTTTGGCTGGTTTCTTTCTATTCACTGGATTTGAAAACTTCAATGTGATGAAGAAACCGGCAGCAACGATCCATGTTAAATCAATTCACTCTGCTTTATCCCAATTATTGTAAAAAGTGCATCGGGGAGAAAATAACTTAAAATGTTTTAAAAACTTTCCTGTGGTTTATGATAACTAAATGTCACCTTTCCATTATCACATATGGAAGACAGTTTTCAAAAACAAGTGATCATAAAAGTTAAGGTCATTAAAATCTGTCTTCTTATTTTTGAAATTAAAAATAAAGGTATAAATATGCCCAGTATTTTCATAAAAAATACTCATATTTAATTTTTAAAATACTCATTTTAAAAATTTACTAGTTCTTATAAACATCAGGTCCTCAAAGCCTTGAGTAGGAAAATATAAATGATTCCAATTTACTTGTATTAAAAAATGTGGAAGAGTAAGGATTCTTTATTTTAAAATATAGTTTCATTATATTTCAGTGTCTTCTAGGCGAGACCAACATCCAGACAAATGAAAATTTTTGGAAATATGCTTCAAAGAATATTTGTTTAAATGAACATAATTACTAATAAGTAACTGAATAGTAACCACCAAAATATGAACTCCTCAAAAAACCTGAGCTTGTACATCCATATGGAATCGCTCTGCAAAATAGATAGCTCAGAAATAGATATGTTTATCAATAACAACATATTTGTGTTTGCAATCTGTAAATCACTTGCTCACATATTGTCTCATTTAACTCTTACTGTAAGCCTGGAGGAAACTTCAAGCAATCAAGTTGTTTAAGGTTTCAGAGCTATGACTTAACACAGGTCCTTACATTCCAAGACCAGGCTTATTTCATCTATATCACAGCAAATTCCTTGTCAATGATAGTCATACTGTTCATGCTCAGAATATTAGTAATTTTGCATTTGCAGTTGTCTTTGGAACCTGTTTGTGAATCATCCAGGAAAATCAATGTTATTACTTTAGAGTTGTGACTTAGAGTTGATTAACTAAAATAAATGTCCAGGGAATGACTGCATCAACAGGTTATTCCTCCAAATCAAAGCCACTTTCAAATTACAAAGATTTCCTACCCCAGAGGATGTTCAAAAGAATGTAACTTGGTCTTAGCAAAAATTGAAATTCCAGAACTGTTTTAATCAATGGTAGAGTAGTTGAAATGGATAGATAGCCTCTTATAATTGGTACATTTGAATTGTTTAGAACCTTTTCTGTCTCTTCGATGGGAAATGCAGGTAATTTTGCCTGCATTCTTTGTGTAATGCATGACACACTCAGGCAGGAACAGATCTTGTTCAGGCAGATTCTGCAGAAGTATCACTTTTTTTTTCCTGACAACTCTAGGAATTGGAACTTTGAAAAAGCATCCATTTAGGTCCAACTGATTGACATATCTCTTCTTAACAATACTTGAAACATTTTTCAACCAGAGAGATTAACTAAGAAACACTGAACGCAAATGGCACGACAAGATTGTTAGCTTGAGTATACAGACAAACGTATAATACACTGCAATTACTAAGTGACTTTTACTGCAGTGTCCCTCTGATCTCAATTCCATTCTATTTTCCCATCAGGGAATTGATTGCATCCAGATTATTTTCCTTTGATTCTTGTTCTTTTTTCATTGTCTGGGATCCATGCTAGTTCAAGAGCTAAAATATCAAGGCAAAGAATTTAGAGTCTTTCTGTGTGCAATTATTTAAAGCTGAGTTGCTAACTTAGGAGAATTCACTGCCTAAACTCCTATAGTTCTAGCTTACATTTTTCTGATTCAATTTACAATTAGTGAAGCAGACGGGGAAGAGTATATAGTGCTCAACACCTTCTGGCCCCCCCTTTTCTATATTCTGTTAAGAGGCCTAATTCCAGTGTACAGAAGAATCAGCTAGGGATCACGATAAAAATACATCATGCTGGTTCCCCCCCCTCCCTCCCAGAGATCCTACTCCAATTAATTTAGAGTTAGGCCCACAGAGTACATTTTAGAAGGCATTCCCTACCCCAGGCAGATATTCCCTGGGCCACTTTTTATTAGAAACCAAATATAAACTTCTACTTACAGTAGGTTAGTAACAAATTTTAATTAACCCTCCTTGCTTTTACCATGAAGATAACAGCCTAGATAAATGCAACCCAAAAGGTCTTACCCAATAATTCTTGATGTTCTGTATCCCACAGCTAACTACCATATTTCAATTGCCAAAACCTAGGATTTTACTGTGCTTCATTTTATTGCTTTTTTGAACAAAAAATATTTTAGACCAGTCTCTTTCTGATCATTAACCAAATTTTACATTAAAGATCTCTAACTGAGAGGTTACTATTATGATTTCCTTTGCAAGCATCTTTCAAAAGTTTATCAATATCTACACTTTACCATAATGATGGCAGAATTCAACAATTATCCCAAGTCTAGAGACACATGTATATTCTAGTATCTGTTGTGGTCTAACAAAAGCATGTACCTGAGAAACTAGTAAAAATGTTAGGAAAATGGAATTTTGGCCACAGTAAAACTACTGACCATAGAGGTTTTAGTAAAGATGTCATTCTCAAATACTATATTATTCTCCTTTTATAAAATAAAGATAATTGGACATTGGACTACGTGAGACTTAATCTCTAAAAATCATTTATCTAGGGAGCTGAGTTAGAGTCTCTTCGGCCTTGCTTTTCTCTTTCCTGTTCATTACTGGGGTTAATCAAAACCGAGACCTCCCTTCGACCTCCAATGTATTTACTAAAAGTAGCTGAGAAAATTGATAAGTAGACCGTTTTCTGTGATTTTTCAGACTGTCGGTGTTTGGCAAAAGCAGGAAGCGGAAGACTCATAAGTCATGAATTAGCACTACCGGCAGGCCTTTCAATTTTGTGCAAGTCTCAAGTAAAAACTTTCTACAGTGTTAAAGACAAGAATGTATAGTTACTGAAGGTCAGCTGCTTGTTCCAACAAGCTGCCCCTATGGCAATGCTCTCTCTGCCTCACATCCTAGGGACTCGTCTCCCAGCATCTTGGCTGTCACTAAAAAGAAGGCCTTTTGAGATAAGAATGCTGCTTTGGTGTGGTCTTGTAGTGGCAGCTGCATTTTGGCTATCTGCCTTTTGATTGTGCTAAAGGTTAAAATATTTGAAGGTCCATGTAAAGAAGAATAAACTCCCAACAATGCCAGATAAACCCCACTCTTTATATCAATGCAGTTTCACATTCTTGTCTCCTAGTTTAATAATTCCCTATGTCATGGTCACTGTTTAAAGCACTAGCCAAAGATCCAAAAGACAGTTCCCTGTACATGATATTTGAGCTTCAATCTCAGATAAAACACACATAAAAACACACACACAAAAACCCTATGGGAATTCTCTGTACTTTCTATTGAATTCTTTTGTAAACTTGAAACTACTCTAAAAATGTAAAGGCTAGCCCAGCCAGAGTGGCTCAGTTGGCTGAGTGTCATTCAAGCACCAAGAAGCCATCAGTTCGATTCCCAGTAAGGTCACATGTCCTGGTTGGATCTGGATCCCCAGAGGGGGCATGCAAGAGGCAGCAGATTACCATTTCTCATTGGTGTTTCTACCTCTGTCTCTCTCTCTCTTTTCCTCTCTCTAAAAATTCAATAGAAATATATTTTTAAAAATACATATATAAAGGCTATAACATCTTTTAAATCTACTAAATTGACATGGTGTTTAGGAATATGTTAAACTGCATCTTGAAATTTTATCTAATATGAATTAATTTCATCTGAATAGACATGCTGCTCTTGAATCAAAATTAGCCAGGAAAAATCATTGCAAATGCTGCAGCCATTTAAATAAAGTAGATCTTCATTGGGTTGACAGGTACCATAGAAATGCATGAAAGGAAACAAAAAAGGCAAAGGAAATTCTGATTTTTTTCATTCCTAGGTAGATGGAAGGACATAAAATGAGATACTTAAACATGAAAGTGTTATTAAACTGAGAAGCCTAGCAGAAAACAAAAAGGTCAGACACATGATATAATTTTTCTAAAGCTTCTAGAAATCCTGAGGCCCCCTCCCCCCCAAAAAATAATGTATTCAATAAACTGTGCAGGTGGCTCAGTTGGTTGGAGCACTGTCTGTCCTATACACCAAAAAGGTTGTGGACTTGATTTCCGGTCAGGGCACATACCTAGCTTGAGGGTTAGATCCCAGTTGGGTGCATACAGGAGGCAACCCATTAATGTTTCTCTCTCACATCAATGCTTTTCTCTCTCCCCTTCTTCTCTTTCTAAAAATAAATGGACACATGTCCTCAGGTGAAGATTTTTGTTTTTTTAATTATTCAATGAGTGGTGACCTGGAAAAGCTTGAAGTATCAATGCAAAACGTAGGTAAGTAAAGTGACAGGAAACTGAAAGGCAACTAGCCCTAGAGATACTTGGAGATATTAGTTGAGGAAAAGATAAATAATATAATATTCATTGTTTCATTTACTTGCCAAATGTTTACTAAGCTTCTGTCATTTAAGACAGTGGTTCTCAACCTTTGTTGTACATTAGAATCACCTGGGGAATTTTAAAAAATTTTTATGACCATTTCACATCTTATACCAATAAACTCAAAATGACTGGATAGGAGCCAGGCATTAGTATTTCTTAAAGATCATTGGGTGGTTTCAATAGGCAGCTAAGGTTGAAATGCTTAGCCAATCAAAAAAACAGTAAATTGTGCATGTATTTTTCTCCAGGAACTTGAAATCTAGGCAAGAACATTAGTCGTGTCCACAAGCAGACATGAAGTAGGATGCCACCACATGTGCTTTGTTGAACCATCTCATTTTGAGGTTGGCTCAATGCAGCATCACTTCTCCAATCAAGCAACTCTGTGACTCCAGAAAGCTCTGCAGAGAACATGTTTGTAGTGAATGCAGTCATTTCTGGGAGTCTCATTTCCAGAAAGAGGCAGACAAACTGGAAACGGCTCAAAGAAGAGCAACACAATGATTACAGGCCTGAGGGAATGGACTTATGGGGAAAGATGAAAAGAACTGAATATGTAAAACCTGACTAAGTGACAATTAAAGGGGGGTCATGATAACAGGCCACTAATACCTGAAGGGTGCAAACATCAAGGGGAGAAGTGAATTACTTTGGATAATGCGAAGTGTTAGCTAAGAGTAATCGCATCGCATTATAAAAGAGAAAATGAAGGCAGTGTCAGGTAATCCTTGCTGACTGTGCAAGCTACTTGGCCATGGAGCTGCCTTTCAAAAGAGGAGTGGTAGCCACATCACTTGAGTTCCCATGAAACAAGTTTGGACAAAGACTAAGGAAATAGATTATTAAGAAAAGTTCTGTTTGACATGGACAGTGGAAGAAGTGGTGGTGACTAAAGGGAGGAGGGAGAATAATATAAATCTTTTTCAACTGGTGCTATAAAAAGTTCAGGAAAAAACACACACAGAAACTGAAAAAAATCTTTCTCTTCAAATGTAATTGCAAATGAGGTTGATGGGTATTCGCTCTTATTAATTATTAATGTATTCATTGCATACTAAGAAATTACATCCTGAGCCATATTTTGTATGTGTTTTATGTACTATTTTGTCAGCTTTTTCATTAATTTATTTTAATATAAATACAGTGATTACACACATGACAGGCTTCTTCAAAGTCATTCAAGTATAGTAATTTCTCATTTAGTTTTATAACATTCCTAAACTGGGACATTTTGTTCCCTTAAACCACAGACAACTTGCTTCCTTTTTAAAGCTGTGCTCTTTAATGCTACAAATTTGGGAATGATGATAATATCTAATATCTTCAGAGCATTTTCCTATATGCCAAACACTGTGTTACAACAATTTCCACCCATCATCTAATCTAATAATCACAATAATTCTATGGGGAGGCAGTAATGTTTTCCCATCTAATCTAATAAAAGAGTAATATGCAAATTAACCACCACTCTGAGACACCTAAGCCACGCCCACCATCCAAGCCATGCCCCCAGCCAATCAGCAAATTAAGCCAGCCAAGATGGAGGCCGGCAGCCACAGAGCTAGAGCAAACAGGAGGCTTCCATTGCAACTGCCTGACTAGGCCGGCTGGGCCTCTGCTCAAGGCAACAATGTTTCAATTATAGAAACCACAGAGCTGAAGCAAACAAGAGGCTTCATTGCCTGACTAGGCTTCCACTCAAGGCAACAAAGTTTCAATTATAGAAGATAAATAAACCCCAGAAACCTGATTCCAGCCAGCTTTGCTGGGACCTTGGGTCAGTGGGAGCTGTGGGCAGCCTGAAAATGGCCCTCAGCCCCTCACCCAGGCTGGCCACACCCCCATGGGGTGAGGGATCCCACTGGGGGGGGGGTTTGGCCAACCTGCAAACAGCCATCAGTCCCTCACTCAGGCTGGCTAGGCATGCCAGCAGGTGGACATCCCCTGAGGGGTCCCAGACAGTGAGAGGGCAAATGCTGGGCTGAGGTCCCCCCCACCCCCGAGTGCACAAAAATTTGTGCACTGGGCCCCTAGTTATTTATAAGAAAGAAACAATTTTTAATGAGAATAGGTAACATATTCAAGGTCACACAGCTACTAATCATGTCCTGAGAAATGAAAACCAAATATTACATGGCTCCAGAGCCCACACACTCTATCCTATTTGTATAGAATGGTAACAAATAACAAAAAATTGGAAACCAAATAAAAATTGCCACCAGATAAATCTATCTCGTAAATCTTATCTGCAATATCAGAGTAATAATACCTACTTTATAAAATTATTGTGATGAGTAAATAAGATAGTTTTTAAAAATAGAATAGCCCAGCACTTAGTAAGTTCTTAAGAAATGATAGTTTAAAAAAGTAAAACTAAACTTCACAAATCATCTTGACACCGATTTCTCCTCATACCTTTTATATAAATCCAGCCATCATCTTTTTCTCTTCTATTAGTGGTATTTGTATTATTCTCATACAACCAGGAGGACACACACATAAACCAATTTTCACTAGGCTTTTATAGCATAAGAGTTGTGCCTTGAAGTTTAAAAGCAGACTCATAAACTCATAGAAACAGAGTAGAATGGTGGTTGCCAGAAGCTGAAGGGGAGGGGAGATGGGGAGATGTTAGTCAAAGGGTACAAACTTCCAGCTATACAATGAATAACTCCTAGGAATATAATGCACACCATGGTGACTATAGTTAACATACTGTATTGCATACTTGAAAGTTGTTAAGGAAGTAAATCTTAAATGATCTCACAACACACACAAAATGGTAATTATGTGAGGCAATGGATGTGTTAACTAACCTTATGTGGTAATTGATAATCATCATGGCATATACCTCAAACTTACACAATGTTACATGTCAATGATATCTCACTAAAGCTGAAAAATCATGAAAAAAAGACATTGGCTGTCTAAGTCATTCATTCATCTAGGAAATACTTATCAAGGATCTATTACAAGCAAGGGACCATACTAGTGAAAAAACAGGTGCCAGCTGACCCTCCTGGAGCTTACATTCACACACATTAGACACCATTCACAATGAACCAACAATTACTAGATAACCAAGCATCAATGTGCATATCTTATATAATAAAAGGCTAATATGAAAAATGTCCCCTTGACCAGGAGTTCAACCAGGGGGCAGGGCAGGTCAGCCAACCATCCACGACCCCTCCTCCCACTGGCCCATGCATGAATTCATACACCGAGCCTCTAGTCCTAAAATAAAGAATTTGCTGTTACCCATGGAGTGGAACTGAGAGGGCAGGTTGTGCTTAGAGAGGGTGATCAGAGAAGTCATCTTTAAAGGGATGATTGTCAAGCAGGCACCTAAAGGACAGGAAGACAGAGGTTACCAGCAATTGGCAAGTTCCTGAGGCAGAAAAGAGTTTAGAATATTCTAGAAACTCAAAAAAAAAAAAAAAAAGCTGTGGAGCACAGTGAAGGAGGGTAAAGATGGCATGAAATAAAGTTTGAGAACTAGACCATGACTGAAACATGCAGGAAATCTAGCCCATAGTTAGAGGTTGAAATGCATCCAGCATGGTCAATGGTGAACCTGAGGAGGGGCTAGGTGGGACATTGTTCTCGGATAGAG
This sequence comes from Murina feae, assembly GCA_004026665.1. Lineage (NCBI taxonomy): Eukaryota > Metazoa > Chordata > Mammalia > Chiroptera > Vespertilionidae > Murina > Murina feae. The sequence goes on along the minus strand of PVJC01002775.1, from coordinate 42,198 downwards.
AGACAGTGCCACAGCCTATAAGCTGAGTCTTTAACTTATAGACAGATCCCATGAGGCAAAGCAAGGGCATGGTCAAAATGTTTACAATGTTCTTGCAAGTTTCAAATCTAGTTACACGCACCTGAGCACTTGATCAAGCTTTGTTCTGGCAGCCCTTGCTGCACCTTCCGCAGCCCACATCACTCAGCCACCTGGGACCACAGGTTAGGACCATAAGATCAAGCTTTCAACCATCGCCTTTGGCTATAATTGTGCAGGAGGTGACCTGCATATGGCTTTGCCACGAGAGGACCGTGCCCTTTCATTGGTCCAAGGCTTGAACTGGTCCAAACGCTTAAGCCGCTCTCCACAGAAAGTGAGCTTGATTTTGAGCATGCTGGAAATCCTACAGCTAACGCCTTTTAAGTAAGAGAGTGATATGTTCTGCTTAACATTTTTTAAAGTTTATTTTAGGATGTAACTGGATAGTAGATTGTGTTCTGTGCTGCAGGACAGTGATGGTGAGAAATTGAGAAAAATGAGCAAATAGAAGAGTGTTCATAATTTTATAGCATTCTATTAATTTGTTGATTGTGGGAGGTTGCTTAATAATAGTTGGTTAGTCATCTCGTGTGTCTTCTCCACAGTGAGAAGACTGGAAGTCCTAAGATCTAATGAGAATTATTGATTTAGATTAGCATGTAGCAGTGGATTTGAGAAGAGGGGCATAAATATAAGATCTATTTTGGAGGTAAACTGAATGGAGTGGCAGATGTATTCAACATGGAAGCAAGGAAAAGAAAGGTGCTGTCCAGATTTCTAGCTTTATTTTTGGAGGTAGTGTTTACTGAGATGGTGAAGACTGGGAGGGCCAGGTTTGGGGGCAGATTGGTACTTCATTTTAGGCAGGTTAATTCTGAAATGCCCTAAGGCATGTAAATGATGATGCCAAGTAGCAGCTGGATAGATGAATATGCATGGAATTCATGGTCTGGGCAGCAGATACCAAGATGGGATGGGGGTGTATTAACTACATTTCTTTCTTTTCTGTATTCTTTTTTTTAAATATATTTTATTGATTTTTTACAGAGAGGAAGGAAGAGGGACAGAGAGCCAGAAACATCAATGGGAGAGAAACATCGATCAGCTGCCTCCTGCACACTCCCAACTGGGGATGTGCCCACAACCAAGGTATACATGCCCTTGACCGGAATCGAACCCGGGACCCTTGAGTCTGAAGGCCGACGCTTTATCCACTGAGCCAAACCGGTCAGGGCAACCTTTTGGCCCTTTAAATACAGTTCCTCATGTTGTGACCCAACCATAAAATTATTTTCGTTGCTACTTCGTAACTGTAATGTTGCTACTGTTATGAATTGTAATGTAAATATCTGATATGCAGGATGGTCTGAAGTGACCCCTGTGAAAGGGTTGTTTGACCGCCAAAGGGGTCATGACCCCCAGGTTGAGAACTGCTGCTTTAGAGTGATGGAAATAAAAGCAGAGACAAGGAAACAAGAGATACCTCTGAGGAGCCCAAAGAAATAAATATTCCTGTTTTGGATTTCAGACTATGTGGCAACTGAGGGGAGGAATTATTTTCAAGCTTTCTTAGCACCTCACACACAAGTCATGCCACATAAGCCACTGCCTACTCCGTGTGAGTATAAGGCTGATCCTGTCTCAAAATAAGTAATCCTCACAAACACCACGAGCACAGACGAGTTATCTTCCCAGAGAAACAACATGAAATTAAAAGCCACGCACAGGAGTACATACCCAGTAGGCAGAGTCCTTGAGATATGAAGCAACCATCCTAACATGTCAAAAAGGAAAAACACAAAGCTAAAACTCCGGCGCCGATGCACCTCTCTGGTCTGTCTTGTTGAAATATTAGGCATCTAAACAAACCCCGAGCTGTGTCCCTAAAAAGCAAGTTCCATACATGTTAAGTGTAGAGTTCTCACAGGTCTGGCGTGAAATGAGAAAAATAGGCAACACATTTTCACCAAAGCTGAGTGGATTTATTGAAAAGAAAGAAGTCTCTTTCACTCTGAGACTAGACTTCCCTTTTTTGATACTTACATATCCTTCCATTGATGAATTGACTTGTTCTCTTTTGTTTTGTGTTAACCAACAAAAGTAAAAGTGGGCAGCTCCACGGAGGCCCCTCGGATTTTTCACTCATTTACTTCTACTGGATCACGAACTTGAGAATTCAAGGATGATTAACGTATGAGATGCAAATATCTAAACGGTTGAGATAATCCCATCATTTATAAGCATCCAGGTTTCCACCTTCCGTCTGCACCTTGACTGAAGTTGCACGCATGTAGCTTGCGTGAGATTTCCAATCCCACCCATGACACAAAGTTTCCATTCTGACAGGTTGGCCATGAGTGAGGCAATGCTTATCACAGTGATGGGGAGAATGAGCAGACAGGGTGAGCAAAAGTATGTTTTCTCAGATACCGACAAGTAAGGACAAAGGTTCAACAGTGACTAATGAATAAAATGCTAAGGTGGAGACAGGATTTATTTGATTAAAAGCAGTCACTCGAGGCATGTAGCTGCATTCACTTTGAAACCAAATCAGGCTTCGAATGATGTGGCAATGAAATATTTATTATTTGTTCGTTTAAACAAAAAAGCTTAATGCTTAATCAAAGGCCACTCACTGCTTCGACTTTGAACAGCTACTACCAGGGGGTGTAGAACGAACAAGTTTGCTAATTCTGGGGGGTAATTATAGCATCTAATTTCTGGGCATGTTTTTCAGTAAGTAGGTCAGACTCACAATGTTTGGATAGTGGTGGTTAGGAGGAGGAGCTGGTACTGAAGAGGTTGCTAAAAGTGGAAGGAGGGAGACAAAGCCAAAGGTGTAATGCATGATGAATTATGCAACAACCAGGCCATGCCTTCCTCTTTCTACTGGGGTGAAGAGATTAAAATATTAATCGAGAACTCTCCATTTTCTCAGGTGAAAAGCAGTGAGGGAGAACACGTGTGCTGTTTTCTACGGAGGAAGAGATGCAAAGTTGGTTCCAGGACTTACGACTGTCACTTCTACATTCGCCTAAAGTGATCCCACTGAGCCCAGACTGTTGCGGCGAAAGGGAAGACATTTGTCATTGGCATCTCGACTTGACTTTCCTTATATCGTCACGGACCAGAGTGGAGACCGCAGACAGAGCTACCGGAGGGTCTGCACGTTCTGCGTAAAGAAAGGACGGTGACATCACTTCCTGACCCTGCTGGGGCTTCCATTCAATTGTAGCTACAAAATACATCACACCAGAGATTTTTTTTTTTAAGTCACATGTTTTGTTTATGTAAATATAAACATATTTATAAGGGCATATGTGAATGATGTTTACATGGATATGTGTGTGTGTGTGTGTGTGTGTTTTAGAGAGGGGCATGAGAAAAAGAAGAAACATCTTATTAGAAATTTGAAGTAGAAATTTTTGTTTCCACTTACAAGCAATAAAAGGCTCATAAAAATTGATTCACAAAGCAAATGGTCCCTCAACCTGTTTACTATTTAATTCCTAAGATAACGGACTTAGCTCCCCTAAAATTTGGATGAGAAAGGTTTAATTTTTAATGTTATAAAATGTCATGTCACTTGATCTCATCAAACACTTTAACAAAATTATATTGATAGGGGAAACTCAATAAATAAGGTTTTGTGTTAAAAAAACAAACAAACAAACAAAAAAACCTCAATCCTGACTGAGTCCTTTTTAAATTCTGATCATCTCTCTTTTCCTTAGTTCTCTCTCCCTTTCACTGGCCCACCTTTGCGTCATCCCAAGTGCCTCGAGGACAGACCCAGAAAGGAAGAAGTCGCCGTGGGTTGGCATGACTTCCCGGGATGACCTGAAGCTCTTGCAAGTGCATGAAGTATGGATCTGCTAAAGAAAGGAGACATGTTGTTCCAGCCCTTGCATGAAGGTGCCCAGTCACTCAGGGAGAGGTGGACAAGGACGAACGAGGGGACAGAATCCAAGTTTAAACTGACTTCTCTATCAGTCACTACCTAATTTAGAAGTCCAACAAGCAGAATACCAGCAAAGGAAAGAACAAACAAGAGTAACTGCTATCTCTTCTGGCAAACTACTGGGAGCCCACAAGATTTATTATGACCAATTAAGGGTGTGGTCGCCCGGGAGAACAGAAGCCGCAGTCTGTGCTACGGGGAGATGGAATGGAACATTACAAAAACACCCCATTTTTAGAACTTTTCTTTTCCCCAGAAAAACAACTTGTGCCTGCATTTCAGCATCTGCCTGTATATAGGAAAGCCTTCAATGCTCTCCAGCTCAGAATTAAAACTAAAAATAAAAAAAGAGAGGGCTGGGAGCTTGTTGTGTAATGAAGTAGGAAATAATTATGATAACACTTAAAAATAAAAACATTAATAAAAGTTTAATTCCCATAGAGAGAAATGTTATTATTCCCAGTTGAGAACTGACAAAATAAGTTTTATGGAAATAATTGAGAAGTCCAAAGAGATCTTAAAAGAGTTGTCAGATAATTCCCCTAACTAGACACGCAGAGAATGTTCCTGCTGAATAGAACCTTTAAGAACTACACTCATTCCATCTCATTCCTCACCTTAAATCTGCCTAAAATAATCTAAAGTAGCTAAAGCAGATTATTTTAGAATCACTCTCTTGTGCCTCTCGTGTTCTTCCATATTAGGAAATATGTGACTTTCTTCTCCCACCTCTAAAACCATGAAGGATGCCCTGACCAGTTTGGCTCAGTGGATAGAGTGTCGGCCTGTGAACTGAAAGGTCCCAGGTTCGATTCTGGTCAAGGGCATGTACCGTGGTTGTGGGCACATCCCCAGGGGGGGTGTGCAGGAGGCAGCTGATCGATGTTTTCTCTCTCATAGATGTTTTTGAGTCTCTGTCCTTTCCTCTCTGTAAAAAATCAATAAAATATATATTTTTTAAAAAAAATAAATAAAATAAAACCATGAAGGTACCACCAACCCTCCCACAGAAGTCCAGCTTTGTCCCACGTCCAGTTTTCCTCAAGTGGTTCTGCTACTGACGCTCATAGGCTGGTCAGCCAAAGGGCTCTGCTGTTTTTAAGCAGCCACTCCTAGCTCTGGGCACTGGCTGGCTGACAAGTGACAAGTAGGAAGTAACACAGAGAGAAATCTTTATCCCTGAAAAAAAATAAAAATCTGCAGCTGAGTGGGCTGATTCTCTCGCAGAGATTGGCAAGTGGACAGAGAAAATTAAATTTAAAAACCCACGTGCATCTAAAGAATAAACCTCTTACCATCTTAATAAAATAATAGAAACACTTCTAAGAACATTCAACAATGTGCCAGAAACCACATGAAGCATTTTGTCAACATCTAATCAAATCTTTAAAACCACCCTAAGGAAAATGAAGCTTTGAACATGACAATGATCAGAGGCATCTGAGCTGAACACGTCTAGCTTCAACTCCTAGCTAACCAGTTCCAAGTTGTGAGTTGTTTAACTTTAGAGGAATTACTTTGTTTCTCAGTTTTAACTCATTCACCCCTCAGAGATGGACTCTAGCCCTTCAATAAGACAGTCATATCAGAATCTATTCTATCTCCTAAATCCATCGTAAAGATGTTCACTTTTCTCCATCTGCACAGCCACAACCTAAGTTGAAGAGGCAGATCCAAAATTTGTGGTACATGCAACTCGTCCAAATCAGGAGGACACATTTAAGGGGAAGGCATACAAAACTCTGAATACAAAACTAGGTACGTTTTTTTAAATGAATACTTAGACTGAGAAAAGAAATCACACTCAAAAAAATTTTTTGAATCTAAAAAAATACTACAAAGCTTATAAACAAAAATGACATACTATTTTTATTAATATGTTCACACACCTCGATAATTATTCCTGCATGTTTTGGCAGCATATTCTTTGATCACATCTTCATATAGCAACAATTTCATAAAAGAGTTTTTGGTAAAGATAATAAAGAATTCAGTCTTTGCTCTAACAAGTTGAAGATAGTTAACGGACAGCTTAAAGTTTTTGTTTTAGCATCACCACAGGTTACTAGAGTGCTATTAAAAAACCATTTAGTTTTTTAATTCGCAAAGATCATTTTCTAGTTTCTTTGGTAAATGAACTAGATTTCAGACCACTTCAAGTTTTCTATGTAGTGATTAATCGTAAATACTCTTTGAACTACCAAAAGTCATTAAGCGGTTTGTTGTTGATGTTCTCATTGAGAATGGTGTAGTATGAGTTTTGTTATATTAATCTTGTCAAAACAGCCCAAAACTTAAATTTGTTCACAATATTTTTCTATGATTCACTTCTCTTCATTAAATGGATTATCAAATAATCAGCAAACCACCAATTACTTCTACTCAGAATTTGTCTCTTCCTCCTGATAAATCAATGAAATTTGAAAATTGGGGGGCTACACAATATGTTTCTGGATGCCAGAATAATTTCTAGTGATTTTAGCATAATCTTTATCACTTTTCATATCTCAGTTTTAATCTCGGTATCTTTGGTTCTTCAGTAAATATAATGATTATCAAAGAAGTTTGCTTCATTTGTTGAATGGAAGTACTCCAAAACACCTTTCCAACTTTTAGTTAAAATAACGCACGACCAACTCAACCGCCCCTTTATGGGATTCCAAAAATGCCCACAGCCACTCCAACATCACCCCGCCCGAGTGGAAACACGGTGAATGAGCATAATGCCAGTGGAAGAAAACGGCTGTCGTAACAGTTGACAGCTAAAATATCTTATTCTTGCAAATATCATGAAAATACATGAATACATTGCTCAGGCTCTGCCCCAGCTTAAGAAGGGGCTCATGCAAGCAAGGGGCCCTAGAATTTGAATTTCATTGGCTTCAAGGGGAATCTATCCCAGGCCACGATCACCTCTCAGCGAGGCTGCTCAAGTAGCTTCCTGACTTGTCTCTGCACTTTGATCCTTATTCTCCTGCAATCTATTCCCATGTGTCAGCCTGGGGGACTTTCAAAATGCAAATTAATTCATGCCCCTGTCTTACTTAACACCTTTCTATGGCTTCCCATTACATATAATAAAGGCCAAATTCCTTATCATCAAGACGCTATCTAGGTCACAGAATCAACCCATACCACCACCGCCCCATTGCTCACATGCTGTCGACATACTGACCTTGTTCCCACAAATAAGTGTCCCATGACCCCAGGGAAAGTGATACCCGTGTTTTATAAACTGCAAAGCACTATATGCATGTTAACTCTTACTATTATTAGAGTCAAGAGCAGGATGCACTGAGGAAAGGCTGCACATTTTGACTTTTGTCAAGATCATGCTTCACTTACTCCTATAAACACCATTCTGAACCTCCACAAAGGGAACTGCTGCAAACACAGGTCTAGGACTTACAGCCATATAGCAAGTTACCATACATGTACACATGGTATACATGTATACATACAATATGCGTAAGCAAATGGCAAGGTATTTAGCTACAGCAGCTTGTGTACATTTCCCATATTTTATCAAATGACAGCCTACACTTAGAAACCCAGCTAGCAATTAAAATAACAACGTATGGCACAGTGAATTAAAATAGCAATGAAAAATTTTAAGATTTTAGTCAATGATTTCTAACAATCCTCCTTGATCAAAAAGAGTCAATGTTTTTCAACATCATCTAGCGGTAATGGGCTGCTCTCCCAGGTCAGAGATGAAAAGAGTGGAGAAGAAAGGGCTGATTCAGGTCATGTGTAGCCAGTCGAGCAGCCAAAAAGCTTTTGTTATTCCCAGTCTTTAGAGAGCTTGTTCCCTCGACACACTGGACTTATTTCCTGGATTCAGCAAAATCAAGCAGTTTTCAGCAACATGCAACATCTCAAAGACACACATGAAAATTTGGTGTCCAGATGAATATAAAGAGAATTGATAAAAAGAATTGGAGAAACACTGCAGAAAACCACCCTGTGGGAGGTCATTATAACGGTTCCATTGTCTGCCTAAAGAGGAAGGCGATGGCTTCACAGGATAACGGACATGAACTTTGAAAACATCTGTAACAATTCTCATTTCATATATCATATCTGACAGGCTTATCATCTTTCAAGTGTAACCTCTCCAGCATTAAACCACTTGCATTGTCTGATAATTATTCCTTTAGGTGATACGTCATTTTCACAGCACTGGTTTACACAACTTCCACTTTCTCTCTCAATTTGGAGGTTCATCTTACCTTTATGTTCAAGGATTTCAATAGTCTTGTCCAAATGTAGGTGCTGCCGGACTAAAATTTCCCCCAAGTAAATTTTATGTATAGATTATGGTCCCCTTTGTAGGTCATGATTATTCTGCCTGTTTTCTAATGTGAAAATATCCACTGAAATAGACCACTACTTCTCTGTTAATCTAAAATTTACTCACCTTCCAAAATGACCCCAAATCCTTTTCCTCCATAGTCTTTCCCCAAACTGCTCAACAATGCCATGATCCCTGGCAGAAGGCAACCAATTTATGTGTTGATCTCTCTCTCTCTCTCTCTCTCTCTCTCTCTCTCTCTCTCTCTCTCTCCCTCTCTCTCTCCCTCCCTCCCTCCCTTCCCCTCTCTCTCTCTCTCTCTCTCTCTCTCTCTCTCTCTCTCTCTCTCTCTCTCCCTTCCTTCCTCTCTCCCTCCTTTACACTCTAAACAGCAATGAATAAAATATCCTTGGGTCAAGATTAACAATAACAAAAATCCCACAATATTGTAAACTCCATAAGAATGGAGACTTTAAAAATTCTCCATAATATCTATTCTTCAACTAATACCCATTAGATATTAATTTATATTATTAATAAAGTTACTCTCCATCCTTACATTTTTATTTTCTAATTTTAGACATCATTTTCTTCTATGGTGGTATCTGGAGCCAGAATGCAAGGTTTAGAATCCCAGCTCCATTGTTTACTGACTTTGTTACCTTAGACAAGTTACTTTACCTTTCTGGGCCTCCGTTTTCTCAACTACAAAAAGAATTATCATAAGAGGAGTTATGGCACAAGTTTAATGCCAGGTTTAAATAATGGTGCTTAGTATAGTACCTGACACCATTGTGACAACACATTGTTTTCAATAAATAATATGTTATTATTAGTATTATTATTAGCATTAGAATGTTCCTCATTCTAAACATATATCATCCATGCTCATATATACTCCAAAATCAAATATCATTCTTATTATATTGGCTCTTTTAATAACACAGATATCATTTAGGGAAGTTCCCATGATACAATTCTTGATTAATTCGTGATGGTGGCCAAAACTTAGGTAGATGCCATAAAGCTCAGGTCAATGCTGGTATTACCTGCTTTCACACTTAAAGAATTCTCATGCACTCAGCCAAGAATTGTGTGGTACACAGCAATCCTACTGGGTGGTTTTTCTTGAGAAAATATTTCAAATTACCCTTCATCTAGAACTTAAGGTTAAAATGGCACCAGATCTGCAAACAAAACACTTCTTAAGGGATATGTTTGTGACTTCTGGGTTACAATTATCCCTATCCCATCAGACTGTGAAGTCCCCATGACCCAGTCTACAGCACATTCTTATCTGTACCCACAGCCTGAAATATGCTCGATAGCAGTCGGCTCTCAATTATTGGGCATGGAGTGAATACTAGTAATTAGGTGGATGGATGATATTCAGTCTAAAATCAGAAGACAGTCTGCATAAATACAGAATTCTGAGTGTTCATACCCTACGCATCCCATGGAGATATCAACTACTTTGGGTTCTTAAGTAAGAAAGGGCAAGGTGAGATACACACACACACACTCGAAATTTGATTTGGTTTAACAAAGTAAAATGTACCCCACAGCAAAAAAGAAAAGGAACACTGTTGCAGGAACAAAATGACATCCCCCTCCCCGACCCAAATAAATTTTTCTCCATTTCAGAAGTATTTCCATTTCCCATTTATATTTAATTTGAGAAATTTAAAACAAGTATAGTTTTTCATTTGAAAATATATAGAGATATATTCATCTTGTTTTAATTTTTTAAAGAGCTCGGTGTCAGCAAAGCACACACACAACAAAAAATTAAAAGTAGAGAAATACACACACATCCCTGGATTCCCGGGATGACAAAAGGCAACCACGTTTCTCTGATGTTTCACATATGTCTCCAGGGCCATATGTGATGTGTTTCCCACACTTACAGCACCTCTATTAGTTAATTATAAGGTGTTTTCCTATCCATAGTATACGTATTTGTATCTCCTCACACTCATTTATATCACGTATTTGCAAATGCTGTGGATAACAAATTGGCAAGCATTTTGTTTCCTCTTTTATATAATGTGCACATTGTGGTATGTGTCCCTTTGGTAGGAGTTTCACAATGCCTGGTCCTCAAAGGTATAAACCAACAAATATATAGATAGTTTATTCCATCCTCATATTACTTGAGGACATACAATAAAATTCAGTTATTCAGTCACAAGAATATTCAGGACCTTGATAAAAACAGCTAATGAAAATCTGTTTACAAAATGAAAGCATCTTTGAAAGTACTGTTACTTCCTGCCTCCTAAAACCCATTCCAGCGAACAGAATTAAATCTGTTGTTGGTAACTTTAGGATGAAGATTGCTTATTCCCCAGTTTTATAGGACACCTGTGAACACATTTACTCTTTCAATAAATGTCTATTGATTACTCATTGTGTTCAATGGACAAAGTTAGACTCTGTGCTATAACCATTTAAAGAAAATGAGTCCTGTCACAATTGTCCCTGGTTATTTGTAATACGGATGCAGCAGATCATATATTAAAGAAAAAGTATATAAAGGAGATGCTATTTCCCCATTTCACTTGGTCCTCAATATCTATATATTTTTATTATTCCAGCAGGTAGAAAAAAGGGCTAAGATATTCCAGGCAGGGGAACATGAAGGGGTGAGAAGAAGGAGAGAGAGCATAGAGAAAGATAGTAACAAGCAATTTGAATAATGGTTAATATCATGAATTTGGAATCATACCAACCTGATTTTGAATCCCACTTATTAACTTCATAAGTTTTTATCTTTTCTGAGCCTTTTTATTCATCTGTAATTGTGGTGAGAATTCAATGAGATAATGAATATGAAATATATAGCTAAGGTCCCAAACTGTAATAAAGAATACTGGAAGCTATTATTATTGATTTATTATTCATGCTACTATTATGAGGAATGGCCATATGAATATCTCAAGGATAGGTCTCTAAAGGCAATGTCCCCAAGGGCATGCTTCTCCATTGGCACTCTTGCCTTTTTTTCACACTAGTCCACCATTTGCCATTACCATGGATCCCACTAGCAATGCCATTACCCTAAACACTGCTGATTATTTTTATTACCTTGATCATATATTTTCCTAACTCCCATTTTATAAGAGCTCTAGTTTCTAAGATACAAGGGTTTGACTACCAAAAACAAAAACAACAAACACCTATCTATGTTCAATTAAAAATTGGTTTCAATTGAATTAGTATCCCTATCCTTGCAGAATATTTCTATGCATTTCAAAGGTTCTCTTACTAAAAGGATAACTTAGTCACAGAATTCACTATAATTGTGAGAATTTCAGATACAATGGCAGGCCTGAGGGAGACATTTCCACACGGACATTTCCAGACCCTCTAATGAATTATGAGTAGGTGGCATCTTCTACCAACATGAAGAGCCATCTCAGGAGACAGCATTGCATTCCATGCATTTCCAGTTCTGTAGGTGGAAGATTTCATGACACCATCCAGTTTATTCTTAGCATGTGTGGGTCATGAGTTATTCAGCATGATGAGAAACCTATTTGAATAATAAGGTTAAGATTATTTTTAAGGCCACGGCTACCAAAACTGCAAATATTATTTAGAAAGACAGAGCAGCCGAAGCCATGAATACTCACAAGACACCAGCAATAAATTCAAGAAATTTTTATGAGTCTTAGGAGGAACCAATCGTGTTCCTCTATCTGGGAAATTCCGAATCTCCCTGTGCCCAAAGGCCTTGGAAGGCCCACTTGTTGCCAACTCATCCTTTGCAGAACCAGTGAGTGTCCTATCTGCCAATCTCCAAACAACCTACGTACAAGTTTTCTGGGATCAGATAAATGAAGTTACAAGTAACCATGCATAAGAACTTATTAATATGATTATGGGTCTTGCTTTAGATGGAGGAAAGGATGCAATGAAATGGTCTCAGGCTGGATAAGTAAAATAATGCAGCTGCACGTTACTTAATTTAGGAGCCCCTGACCCCCCAACTTCTCCAAAGTTAACAATGAGCAGCCAGAGACTGTGGCTGATTAATACCGTGTAGGGTGTGGCTGTCTGTCTGTAGGTGCTTTGATAAAAATATGTTCGTGCTAAAGACACTATTCATTATAAGCAACATCAGGGTGTGGTGTTTCGATGTTTCCATGTTTAGCAATTATAAGCTGAAACTATTAAGTGCTTTGAAAGGAAGCCAGAAAGCAGGCAAGCTGAAAAGAAGGCTGGGCTACCCCGCTCTGTATGGACATCCTTTTCTCTGATCTTGAGTTACAGCAAAAATGCATATCTTCAATCCCTCTTGCCCTTGGCACATTATCATCTTAACTTGTGAACCTTAAGCAAAACTAAATGCTAAATCTGATCACCTCTGCTTCAAAAAGAAAAGATTGGTATTGAGATAAAAGAAGCAAACTGTTAACACAAGTAAAATTAAATCTGTCCAGGAACCTTTATTTTAGAAAGGTTGGTATTCAAATTTTGATTCCTCGTGTTGAAATAATTCTTACTGTGTATCACCTAAACATTCACTGTTATGCGACGGATTTACATTTCTAGAATGCCAGTGAAATGGCTTTACTCTTCTTTTCCCACGTGCCTTTGAACGTTCAGCCACTCTGTGGTCTCAACTACCACCCCAGGGTGAATGACTGCGACAGCCACATTTCCTCTGCCACTTGCTTCACAGTAACAACATTTTTGCCTATTGGTCCTGCCAGCCGTGTCTCATATTAACCTCAAACTCAAGCTGGTAGAAATGATTCATCCCCTTATCCAATAATTCAGCACAATGTCTGGGCTTCTAATTGCTTTCAATTACATCTCCATTTCTGTAGTCACAGAGACTCCGAATTGCAAAGTCACCTTTTCTCTCCCCATTTCCCCTTTTCTTTCTTTTTCTGTCCAGCAGGGTCTCTTTGACCTCTCTGCACTGTTGACATTGTTCTGCTCCTGGAAGAGGGAGGCTAGAGTCACTCTGTGCATTTTACAATGTTCGGCAGGATCCCTGGCCTCTCCCTAGTGGGTGCCCACTCCGCAGTTGAAACAACAAAAAAATGTCTCCAGACGTTGTCAGATTTTCTGGGGGTAGGAGGGGCAAATCATGCCCTCTCCCCAATTAGTTGCTCTCCAGCCAATTAGTTCTACCTGTGTATTCTTCTCTTTTAGGTTCCTCCCATCAATCCTTTCTATCTCATTCCTGTATCAAACCCTCGTGGGGATAATCAGAGTGTATTCTATATTTTAGAGTAATTTTTTGAGATGCACTGGGAAGTGTAACAAGACCTATCAAACTCAACAACCAATAAAGGGAAAAGAAAATTTTTAAAAGAAATCTATAATCATTTCTTGTGATTCCAAAAATGGTTGGAGTCTGAGGGCTTCAATGTTGATTCCGTTCCTAACACTTTAAAGCCATTATTTAGAATAAAAAGGACCAGATAAGAACCCATCATTTAGCTATTTAGATAATCTTGAAATGTGGTGTTCTGAACAAGGATATTGGGTCACAGCAAAGAATGTAAGTATGTACTGTGGATAGGCCATGGGGTTTGGGGCTTTAGGTTGACCGGATATGAAACCCATCTTTGATGATACGATGTTAGGAGATAAGAAACTCTAACTCTGCAAACTTGATCTAAGGGCTGGAATAACTAATTGCTATTATTTTCATATTACACCTTCAGCAGAATGGAGTTCGGATTATTGTTATAAATGTGATATACAGAGTACATAGCAGGGGCTTAATAAGTGATAATAACATGAATATTTCATATAGATGCTATTATGTAACTTTAAGATGAAATTAGAGGTGATACCATGAAGGTTCCATGAAGGATCCCATTAAGACAAAAACAATAGCATTAAGGAAGTATTTAACATTTTCTGGGAAAAATGAGAGGCAAGATAGACCTGGAGTCAATGATAGACCAGACCCTCCGTAAAGCACCATACAGCATTATGGTAATAATCAAATGACTTCAAAGTCGATCAAAAGTTTACTAGCATCCCATAGATATTACCTGATACTGCATTAACCCTCTATTTGAAAGCAAGATTGAAATAATTACACTAGGTCTCTGAGAATCAGCCTGAATCACCTTTCTACATATAACAAAGACCAACAAGAAAGGCTTCTTGAGAGAGTCAGAAAACGCTAAGGGGAGTGTTGTGACATAGAAACCAAAGGAAGAAAGGCTTGAAATGCAACAAATAATCCAAGGATCAAGTGGTGCGCAATGATAAAAAAAAAAAAAAAAAAAAGTGAAGGATTAAAACTGCCCAGCTGGTGAGAGTCAGTTAAGTCACTAGACAGAGCAAATGAATTGTTAGTTGATAAGGGCAATTTCAGTGGGAGGGTCATGGTGAACACTAGACTTCTGTGCACTGAGGAGAGCGGAGAGTGAAGCAGAAACGATAGGTGTGGACGACAGACGAATGAGTTTGGCAGTGACAGATAAAAGGCAGTATGGGATTGAGGTAGGTTTTCCTAAAAGTTGAGAAAGTTCTGGTCACATTTAAACACTCAAGGGAAGAAGTTTCTTGGCATTACAAAAAGAGGAGTCATGCAATAGAACGCGGTTCCTGAAGAGGTAAAAGGAAACGTGATCTAGACAAAGGTGGAGGGATTAGCTTGGATGACAGAATGAAGAAGATACATTCCTCTTTCACAGCCGCAAGTGAGAAGGAGGGGAGGGTGGGTCCCTGGGCAGTGAGTGAGTCAGTCAAAGGAATTTAAAGGAGTTCCCACCAGATGACTTCCATCTTATTCATGAAGAACTTGCTATCTTATCCGCTTCTCTGATTTCCTTATAAATTAGATAGCATTTTTTTTTCTTTTATCCATTTTTCATTGGGAAAAATAGCGTGAACCCACCTACCACACATACACACACACATACACACAGACATGCACACAAAGGTGAATATGCACACAAAACAATTTCTAACCTGTGCTCTGACTCATTAGTGCTTTCTGGAATTAGTAATAATTATAGTTAAGTTACAAATCAA
The DNA here is from genome assembly GCA_004026665.1 of Murina feae. Lineage (NCBI taxonomy): Eukaryota > Metazoa > Chordata > Mammalia > Chiroptera > Vespertilionidae > Murina > Murina feae. The sequence goes on along the minus strand of PVJC01002775.1, from coordinate 26,911 downwards.
TTCAGGATGCACTCAATTAACATATAATTTTAAAGCTGAAGTGATGAAGTGAATATCTCATGCAAATATTTGGGGCTTTTTCATCCCAATACACAGGATATTGGAAAATCAACTGCTAAGAAATGGTCATTACTGTACGTTTTGAGTGAAAACAAAAGTAGCTGATCCTGTACCTTGGCTAAGCTGCTGTACCTGCCTTTGTGGCTGCCCAGGTTTCCCATGCCTGTGGCAGACTCGGGAGGGAGAGGAGCCTGCCAGACCAGTTGCAAAGTGCAGAACATGCCTCAGGGCCTCCATTCACAATCCAATTTGCCTTCAGTGATGGTGCCCAGTCTCAACACCACAAGGCTGACCTTTCGACACAGGTAAGCTCAGCAACAATCACTTGGCTGCAGCCATGGGTTCTGCCTAGTGCCAGAAATTCTGCAGTCTCTTGGGCGGAGGCCACTTGGCAGCAGTTTTCAGGAGCTCTGTTCTGGCACAAAATAAGGGTGTGTGTGTGTGTGTGTGTGTGTGTGTGTGTGTGTGTGTGTGTGTGTCTGTCTATAGTTAACGTGATGCTTGCTGAAAGGGAGGGTGAGAACAGATATAGAGGGAATGAATAGAAAAAGCACCTCTTTTCTCTATCTAGCCATAGCCACAGCATCCTAGCTATGCCCTGAATTCTATGAAGTTTCTAAAGACAAGGAAATGGGAGGATGGAGAGAAAGAAAAGGAAGGGAGAAAATGCAAAAACTGAGAAGCAAGGAGAGGCAGGAGCTGAAAGGCTGAGTTAAAATATCATTCTGGAATGTGCCTTCAGCTGGAATGTTATTTCATCTCTCCGCCTCTACTCCCTCCCCATTCAAACTTCCAAGACACTGAAATGGATGCAAGGAAACCCCATCTTTGTTATAATTCCCAAACTTTCCGTACTGATTATATTTGCATTCCTGTAATAAAACCCTCTCTATCAAAGGAAGAGCAAAGCACTTGTTAAAGTATTGTTTACTCGGGTCTACACAACACAAAGATAATTCTTGGCTAATATTTCCAATGGAACAGACAACTGGACAACTCAGGCTAAAAATGTTCGTTTGACAAATGACGAAAAGTTCATTTCACATAGAACTGGGAAAGAAACAGGTAAACGTAACAGTCAAAAGCATCTCCTTTGTAAAGGTAGTCCTTCCTTATCTAATATAATTCTAAATGTGATTTTCTAATAAAGAATATATCCACTTTACTTAATTTAGATAATTTTATTTGTAAAAGCAAGCTCCTCTGTTTTCGTTTTACATTGTGAAACTACATCTAGAATTTATTTCAAAGGGGGAAGTGAAGCAGGGTACCAACACTAGCCAACATTGGAGGGCTCCTTGTCTAACCTGAGCAGGAAGAGAACTTGAAGTAACATCTAAAGATGCTTTTAGTGCAATAGTTGGCACAGAGTAAGTGGTCACTAAATGTCAGCTATTTTCATCCAAATGGGAGAAAGTTCAGTTGGTGCTAATCACAACCAAAAGCTTGCATATATGGGGGAGGGGGGAAAGGAGTAGAGGAACAAAGGAAAGGCCAAGCTGATGGTTATCTGTAGGTAATGAATGATTTTGAAGACATTAATAAGTGGTGAAAATAGAATACAAATTCCAATGAAGTACGAGCATTAAACAACAAACCTGAGCTAAGAAAATGGAGACATAGATTTGCAGTACAAAGACAGAAAAGTGAGTATAATACAATAGACCACTCATATCAGAGCACATTTGTCAAGGGGACCAAATTATTACCCTTCAGATTACAACATTTATTCTTCAATCAACACACCTTTTCACTTCAACAAACACTTGCTGCTATACACATACATAAGTACATGTGTATTATTTATTCATTATATGCAGACACATTTGTAGATAGATAAAAATTTGAACCTCCAGACCCAGTAAACATATTATATAAAGCCTCAAAAAGTGTTTGTTTTATTGTGACCATTTGATTTTTCACTCTGCCAAGGTCAATTCAAGGATAGCTTGCTATTTTTGGCTACCACTCCTCTTTCACAGTTATAGAGGTGAAATATGAATGTTCTATTTGCTAGTGGCCATCACTTCAGCTCAATCATTTACAACTTGTTAAATAGCCTTCTATATTCGATTATTTGAATAGGCTCCTGCTGAGCCAAGATTCCTTGGGACGACTTCTGGCTGAGACCCAAGACCTTGGTATTGATAACCTGTCTTGCTACTCAGCATTTACCAAAATTCATAGATAATGCTGTGTGAATTGTTCAAGAAGCTGTATGTGAGTCAAGTAATGTGTCCCTCATCTCTCCATTTGCCTTGTGGTTGATTTTTTTTTTCCACATCATGCTTCCACCATATATCTTAGTTGCTTTTTTTTTTTTTTTTTTTTTTTTTTTTTTTTTTTTTTTTTGCAATTTCCCCATTTAAAGGACACCCAGATCTCAATGATCTATAGTGAAGTTCAAATCCATCCAGGTATCTGTCCATATTGTCTGTCATCCCATAAGAATGCTCTCCTCATGCTTATATATTTCCTCATCAGCAACTTCATCATTAAGTTTCAACTTGACCTTCTTTTATTTTCATTTTTTCATAATTCTACTAGGGGCCGAGTGCACAAAAATTTGTGCACTGGGGGGGAAGGGGGGGTCCTTCAGCCCGGCCTGTGCCCTCTTGCAGTCTGGGACCCCTCAGGGAATGTCCACCTGCTGGCATGCCTGGCCAGCCTGGGTGAGGGGCTGAGGACTGTTTGCAGGCTGGCTAAGCCTGCCAGTGGGAACCCTCACCCCATGGGGGTGTGGCCAGCCCAGGTGAGGGGCTGAGGGCCATTTTCAGGCTGCCCACAGTCCCTTCAGGATTCGGGTCCCTACTGGGGTGCCTGGCCAGCCTGGGTGAGGGGCTGAGGACCGTTTTCAGGCTGCCCACAGCTCCAATTGACCCAACGTTCCAGCGAGGCTGGCTGAAATCAGGTTTCTGGAGTTTATTTATCTTCTATAATTGAAACTTTTCTGCCTTGAGCGGAGGCCTAGGTAGGCAACAACGCCTCCTGTTTGCTTCAACTCCGTTGAAACATTGTTGCCTTGAGTGGAGGCCATAGCCAGCCTAGGAAAGCAGTTTCCTCCATCGCTGGTGAAATGGAAGCCTCCTGTTTGCTCTAGCTCCACCTTAGCTGGGTTAATTTGCATATCGTCACTCTGATTGCTGGTGGGCATGCTTGGCTGATGGGCGTGGCTAGGTGTAATGGAGTGAGGGTCAATTTGCATATTACTCTTTTATTAGATTAGATAATTTCCTCAATCTGAATTTTTCTCTGGAGTGGTAAGTGAAGTTATTGTATGGAGTAAGATTTATTTTTAACTATAGTTATTTTTGTTATGAAAATAATTAAAACATATTATAAAAGATGGATATTGGAACACTTACCCCTAGACAGATGAGTTTGTTTTCTTTTCTAAAATTATTTTGCTTAGCTATAACTTTGCTTTGAATCTTTTAAAAACAAATATGCATATAAATAATTACAATAGTATATGTATAGTTTTCTATAATTTTTATACTTAACATTATGACATAAGCACTTTTTCATGCTGATAAATAGATCACAGAAGTATGACTTTAATAGCTATGTAATGTGCTATAATAAAAACTACTTTATTGCTGGACATTTAATTTATTTCTAATTACTTACTAATATAAATAATGCTCCTATGCATATATTGGTAGATATAACTTTTCTTCCCACATTCTGGACTATTTCTTAAGATTATATCACCACAGTCGAATCAGTAGGTAGAAAACAAATATTTCCAAACTCTCCTCCTAAAATTGTATCATTTTGCTACTATTACATACAGATAGTTTGTTATAACCTCATAAGCATAATTGTATTAATTTCTAGTGCTAGTTTAATATATTAATACTAGATGCCTGATGCATGAATTCATACACCAGTTGGGTTCCATGATCTAGCCTGCAGGATCAGGCTAAAACTGGTGCTCTGACATCCCCCATGGGGTCCCGGATTGTGAGAGGGAGCAAGCCAGGCTGAGGGACTCCACCAGTGCACGATCGGGGCCAGGGAGGGACACAGAAGGGCTCCAGGGCCTGTCCAGCCTGTCTCGCTTAGGACCCCAGCAGCAAGCTATCTTACCAGTCAGAGCATCTGCTCCCTGGTGGTCAGTGCACATCATATCAAATGGCTGAGCATCCTTAGCATATCATTAGCATATTTACGCTTTGATTGGTTGAACAACCAACCAGATGATCAGACACTTAGCATATTATGCTTTTATTACATAGGATTATACTCCATAGTTTTTAGCTAAATGTATCAACATGACATAATTTTAAACTTCTTCCATGTTAATTTCTTCACTTTACAAATTCATATTCAGAATGTTTACCTTAACTGAATAAAGTCATAATGGCACAGAAAAAAGATAAGCCCAAATAAAGTATTGCTACTTTATTAAAATTTAAAAATGTATAAAGATAGGGACTTGCTTATCATTTATAGAGCAGGGATCTTGTTATTCTTATGGTCTCTTCAACCTGGCTATTACCAGTTGTAAAGCTCCATTAGGTCACCATTTCACATTTAAATAACCCAACTAATTAAAGTTTTATCCATTGGAAATGACCGATGTTGTATGTTTAGTATAAAGACACTATAAAATCCAACACCCCTAAGTCTGTCATGATGTTTTATTACATGAAGCACCTCAAGAGATGGATTGGATCTTTTAATTGTTCTTCAGGAATTTGAAGGTGATTAAATCACATTAATGTGATCTTTTAAATTGTGGCTACTCATTAACTGCACCAGTGGTCACTCACATGCTAACAAAATGGCCAGTATTAGGAGGTTCTAGCCCTCAATGGCCTCCATGTTACATTTGTAATTTCATAGCAGTTAATCAATGTACAAATACCCATTTCCTATATCTCACTAGGTATCTTTCCACTCTTACAAAGAGGGAAATGTGGCTTAATGCTTTAATGAAAGTCTGTTGGGGAGGCTCCCTTAAAAGTAACTGAGATTCAGTGTAAATTTATCATGTCACAGATGTTTCAGGAAAGAAGTCAAAGTCCTATTTTGCTTGTAGTGTCAAAAAAAATTTAAGATCATGTTGATGGTGTTTACTGGCTCAACAAAGAGTAAAGGGTTGTCTGAACTATGTGAGGTTCAAATAATTGACAAAATTATGACTATTGGTTAAAGCCTGCCTCAGCATGAAAAAGACAACCCAAATAATACACAAACCCTGTCTTGTGCAATAGAGACTACAAAATCATTTCTTTTCAGCTGTTCATAGATATTTTTCTTTTTTGTGGTTAACATCAAACTTTTTACTGCTACTTCATGACCAACAAATTTAGTCAAACTTGCCCTAGCCGGTTTGGCTCAGTAGATAGAGCATTGGCCTGAGGACTGAAGGGTCCCAGGTTTGATTCTGGCCAAGGGCACATGCCCAGGTTGCGGGCTCGATTCCCGGGGGGGGTGTGCAGGAGGCAGCCAATCAATGATTCTCTCTTATCATTGATGTTTCTATATCTCTCTCCCTCTTCCTTTCTCTCTGAAATAAATAACGAAATATATTTTTTAAAAATTTAGTCAAACTTTTTTGTGTATTTTTACTAGTTGGTCTATTGGGATCAAATTTTGAACTCTGGCAAAATAGCAAAGCTACAAATGACAAACAAGGACAGATTCCTAAAAATTAGCTCTAGAACAGCTATGAAATCTTATCATGAAATGAGTGCACACAGGCCTTATGGGTTCCTTTCCAACTAGGTACAAGATACCATAATTTGTAACCAGGGAGTCAACTATATTCCTTGTGTTTAAATTGTGGCTATTCATTAACTGCTCCAGTGGTCACTCATGCTAACAAAAACCCATTTCCTCTAGGAAATGTGGCAATTTCTCCAGAGGACATCAACCTTTTTTAGTTTATAGTAGAATTCCTAAGTATACATGGAGATTCTCTGAAGAGTATAGAGACAAAGAAAAGAATGTCACAAAACCTTTGTGCCCTCTGCCCATTTATCATATTTGATGATTTGTCTCTAGGTTTCATAGAAATAAAAAGGCTCTAGGAAGCTTAAAAACCTTTTAATTCCCTTACTTCTAGGCATAATCCTACTTAAATCATTCTAAAAAGATTTATCTTATTTTTCAAGGGAGTGAATTTCACACATTGTATTTAGAATATGACCTTGGTATAAACAACAAAATGGACTTACAGAGGCCACTTTGTGGTTATGAAATCCTTGATACTTCTTAAAATTGACTCATTCAAAGAATATGATTTGGATGAATTCATGGACATTCCCCTTTTAAAGTACCTACACAATTTCAGTATTTGAATGACAGCTAGTATCGTTTAAAATTCCTATAATTTCTAGAAAGAAATAGACATTTTGGAACTCATTCATCTCTTGCTTTGTTTAACGTCTTCAGTTCCACCAATACATTGCTTGCAATCTCAGCCAAGTAATGACTCCTCTTTTCATGAAAGACTGGGGTTGTTGTTTTTTTTAGTCCCTGGGAAGGATAAGATTTTTTGACAATACATAATCCCTATTGAATAGTTCACTTGGTCACCCGATCTGATACCAAAGGTTCTTCTATTCTCTTTCCTTTTTCATTAGTCTCAGTGTCAGGCAGAGAATATCTATGTATTTTTTCCCTGGTGTTTTGTTTTCTAGAGAAAACATTGCCACAGAAAGGCATAAATAAATCAAATTCTTATTCCCAACTAGGCTGATATTTCCATTCTGCCCTGTCTTTGGTTCTGCCATATTATCAGAAGGGTGTTCTGCTCTCCAGTGAGAGGTTGGTCTATGACAAGTTCAGCAGAAGGCCAAATACAGGAATAAATGCCATTGATTCTTGTTGACCAATTTGTTTCTGCAGCAAAGCCATTACCCAATACTTTAAAATACTCAACACATTTTCACAAATGGAGTAATGTATGAAATGAGACATGAAATCACAGATTTTGTAGAATTTTGGATTAGTTGATAATATTTCTTTGGAGTCAAGAAAGAGCTCCTTCTCCTGATAAAAGAATTAAGTTATCCTATGCATATTTATTATATTCTCAAATCTTAATAACATAGTCAACAATATCCCCAATTCAAGAGCTGTAAATTGAAACTCAAAGAATTAGTACCTCATATCTCAAAGAGAGCCATCCAAAGGAACACATGGATCATGATTTCTTATTTTGCAACTCACTAGATTATTTTCCTTCCCATATGGCTGACTTGGTTGCTATCCAACTGAAGCAGGATCTTTTACCTAAAACACAGCATTTTTCAATTAACCAAATACATAAGAGAGAAGGGATTCTTTTTAGAAGTTGAGGACTGATCTCTCCTGGAGGCAAGCTACTGGGTTTGATGGACCAGAGGCCAAGTGGGTAATGACAAATTCCAGGTTTTTATGTTTTGGTTCCTTGAGTGCCTGAAATCATGTGGAATGAGATTCTTTTCTGAGACACTGCAGTGATGACAGAGAGAACATAAGTCTTCAAACTCACATGGTTTTAAGGAATGAAATGTATAGGGAGCTTTGGGGAGGACAATAGAAGAAGAAGGGGGGGGAAAGGAATGCAAGATCTGTCAGAAAAATTCCTCAACTTCTACTATAAAACTTGCCTCCTAAGAAAAACAGCCTTGACTCACAAAAGATGGCTTGTGGGAAAGAGTAACTGACATGTATCAAAAATAAAGAAAAACTGTAAACAAAATAAATTAAAATAAGGGGAAAATTAAGAGATATAAAGAAAACAAGGTTTGAAGTCTATGAGTTTCCAAGTAGACCAATCTAAATAGACACTAGCTCTCTCAGTTTTCTGTGTGTGGATTTGGGACAAATTATTTAATTTTCATTATTCCCCTTTTGCCCAATGTGAAAATTAGGTTATTTGGGAAGACGAGTGAGTTAAATTTTGACAATAATTTAGAACCATATTGTGCTTATCATATTGTGGCCAAAAATATTAATTTCTCTGTGGTATTAATCTGATCTATAATCTCATCTAATGAAACATAGTTTATGTTATACATATTGTCCATTGAGGCATGTAACTAAAATTTACAATGGACAAAGAAAGATAAGACAGTATTAAAATATTTAGGAGATTAACTAAATAGAGAATTAATTCCAGTTTCTAGTTCTTGCTCTACATACATTGAAACAAGGGAAATATATTTATTTTAAATGACAAAACAATTTTGTATTCAATTCAGAACATTTCACAGCATATCCTTTTCTTATATTACTTAGCTATAGAAATGTACCTACCTCAAGGTATCCTGTTAAAAGTATTTAATTTGTTCATTTAAAAACTCACAGGTAATATAAATGAAATTAGTTGTAATTAGCCAGACCTTAATTTGAAACTAGATTTGGCCAGGGGACTTGGGGTCTATCGTTACTAGCTTACTCAATATTTTTTCAGAATAAGACAAAAATCCTTATTATTATGTAAAATCTACTGTGTTAAATGTTTTCTCGAAAAAAATTTTATAACATTCCATGATATGAAATACTCATATCAATGCACTAAATACAGTTGATAGGTCACTGCTTTGCAACCCATAGTGTGACATTATTCAAGGAAGAATGAGTTGTCTGATGTTGCAGTGAAAAATCTAAGATTTAGAATCATTGCTACTCAGAGAACATGAAGTAGCAGCAGTCCTTGAAAATGAAAAGTCAATACCACAAATTGTTTGGTTACTCTTGAAAGGAAATCCCGGTAATGCAGACTGCTTGGTAACTCAGCATTAGTTAGTTATGTGAACCTTTCTTGTTCCCAAGGATCCATCTAAGAACCTATGGTTTGTTTTAGTTACTCTTAGAGCTGTTAAACTAATAAACTGTAGATACTGCTCACAAAGAGCTACCTGGCATATTAATATGATTCATTTATACATATCAGATATTTGAGAAAGTATTTTGTTATTAAAATAGTCTCACTATTCTTTTACAGTTTTCTCTGACCATTCAAGAAGAATTGTGCAGATGCTACCAGAGCACAGCTCCATTCTGCTTATAAATTCATCCACCCAGTTTTCCCCAGGAGCTGTTCCTATCTATTGATATAACAGTTCCAGGACAACTCAACAAACATCAATTGGCCAAAAGTTTGTTCACTAAAAATCAATGGTTTGAATGAACAATTTGCTGAAATTTCTATATCTTTGCTGAATTTTCAATATCGTATGTTGATATGATAAAAAAAAGACTTCTGCACCCTAAAAGATAGAGTAGGCATATTTTCCTTAATCCTCCCACTAATACTGACAATAACCATAAAATATTATATATAAGAATAACATAAGAAATCAGTGAAAAACAGAGAGAAGAAGGCAGAATGGCTAAGGACTTTGGAATGACATAGTGGTGAGCTCCCTAGACTTTCTTTTTGTGTCATACAAAAAGAAATTCCAGATTTGGAACTAAAGAAACTGACAACTCAGAAACGCCAACGAATGCAAACAAAAGAAAAAAGGGGGGAAGCCCCATCAAAGCTTACTCTCTTTAACCAAGGAACCAGAAAGGAGCAGACTAGAAAAAGCATAACAATTTTAAACCAAGCAAAATAGAGACAGGCTTATAAATAGAGAGCAGGCAGACAACTCTGGTGATGGTTGCAGGGGTGCAATGAGGTTGCTGGGTAGAGGGATTGAGCAAAAAAGAAAAAAAGGGAGAGAAAGAATACATGTACATGAAAACATGTGATGATTGTGGGGGGAGAAGAGAGGTAGAAGGGGGCATAAAGAAAATCAATGATGATCAAAAAAAATAAATTAAAAAAAAGTTTTAATCAATGATGTCTCTACTTCTGCTAAATACCATAGGGACGTGGCCATTTACATCTCCACACAAGCCAGCAAAGGCCCAGCAGAGACTCCCACTCTACCTGAGAACAAGGACGTGCCCTTCCCTTTTTCCATTGGAGTGGTGTCCTTAAAAGACTAATAGAATCAGGACCTTCAATACCACCCAGTAATAATGAGGCCACTGTTTCCCCCAATGGTGTCAATGGAAACCATGTGATGAGCAAATGTACTCTTACCTCTCCCAGCTGGGGAGTTATCATGGGGGTCTAATGTAGAGCTGGAATTCCCAATCCCTTTCAATAATATCCATGATACAAACCCCTCCCTGCTCAAGGCCAATGGGGAACCTGGACTTCTAGCTGCACATAGCAGGAAAGAGGTTGTACTTTCTCCCCATTTTCCTGCTAGAGTGTCA
>PVJC01002775.1:0-16536 GCA_004026665.1 Murina feae | reverse complement strand
GAGGAAATAAGCACTGAACTGAAAGACAGAACATCAGAAATTATCCAATCTGAAAAACAGAGAAAAAAATAGACTGAAAAAAAAATTAGCAGTCTTAAAGAAACATAGAACTAAGGTTGAACATTCGTATCATTACAGTCCCAAAAAGAAAAGAAAAAGAATGTGGGATTTAAAAAGTACTCAAAGAAATTTCCCCAAATTTTGCAAAAGACATAAATCTATAGAGTCAGGAAGTTAAGTGAATCTTAAACAGGATAAATCTCAATAAATCCACATCAAGATATATCTGAGTCAAATTCTTGAGAACTAATCTGAAAAGTGATGAGAAATACCTTACCAATAATGGGGTTGGGAATCTAATAACAACAAATTTCTCATTAGAAACCATGGAGATCAATAGGAAGTCACCAAAATTTTTTTAACTGCTGAACTCAAACAACTATCATCCAAGAATTCTATACGCAATGGAATGTCTACTCTGGAAAATAGTTGCATGTGGTTTTTTAAAATAAAACATGTAATATAACACACCAATTATACTCCCAAGCATTTATCTCAAAGAAATGATAACTTATGTTCTCACAAAAACCTGTACACAAATTTCAAAGCAGTTTTATTTGTAATAGCCAAAAATTAGATACATCCCAGGCATTCCTCAATAGGCGAACAGTTAAACCAATGTCATATATCCATGCCATGGACTACTACACAGCAATAAAAAGGAACAAAGCATCAATGCACACAACAACCTGGATGCATCTTCTGAGAAGTGTGCTGAGCAAAAAGGCCAATCCCAAAAGGTTATCCTTCATAATAAAAGACTAATATGCAAATTGTCCCCTTAGGAGTTCGACCAGGAGACCAAAAGTTCAATCGCTTGCTTTGATGTGTGCTGACCACCAGAGGATGGCACGGAACATGGTGAGTGATAGGGGCAGCAGTGGGGATGCTGAAGGAGCAAGGGAAAGAGGAGGCAGAGAGGCCAGGAGGCAGGGAAGCTGATCAACCCTGATCACCGGCCAGGCCTAGGGACAAATTTTGTGCACCAGGCCTCTAGTATATTATATGGTCCATTTATATGTCACTTATGGTATGAAAAAGTTACAGAAATGGACAAGAGATTAATGGTTGCCAGGAGTTCAGGAGGTAGTGGGGGCTGGAGGAAGTGGATGTAGCTATAAAGAACAACATGAAAGATCTTCATGGTGATAAAAATGTTCTGTATCTTGACTGTCAACATCAATATCTTGATCACGATAATGTCCTATGGTTTTGCAAGATGTTACCATTGGGCAAAACTATGTAAAGGGTACACTGTGTTGTTGAATTACTTCGTATGACTACATGTGAATCCTTTCAAAATAGTTCCATTTAAAAATATAAATCTGATAAGGCATGGCTCTTTCGTTCCTTTTCAAAAGACTCTCCTTGCCTTTTCCTTGTACAGTTACAGTCAGCAGTTCCATGACACTTCACCCAGGAGCTTGGCAGGCAGCAGTTGTGGATAAGTGCAAGTTAGAGCAGGAGGAAAAAACATAAGCAGGAGCCAAGTGATAACTAAGCTGACAGACTGGTTTATGGGATGTATGGCCGACTTTTTTAGACTCCAAAAAATAAGTGGGAAACACTCTGAGCATGGACTTTTAGACTGGTAAGAGCTCACTTGAGTAACTTTGACTTTATTTTAAAATCATGGGCCAGTAAAAATAGAGACATCTGTGTTTTAATTATTAATGTGGCTTTGACCAGCAGATTCATTTAGTGCTTATCCTATTTACCTAGTTAGGGTAATATTATACTCTAATTCCTAGAAAAGGATACTATTGTAAATTCTCCAAGGTACAGATATGATCCCTACAAGTATTGACCAATTCTCTGTGTGCAGTAGAAAGCCGAGTACTATACAAAAGAAGTAAAGAAGGGAGTTGCTGCTTTTTTGGAGTTTACAACCAAAACCAGCAAATATGTACCTGAAGAAATACAGAAGAGAAACAGCCAGTGCCTAAACACTGAACTGTGCTCTTTCATGCACACATGAAACTGTACTCTTCCTCTCCTCACGTTAATCTCAGGCTTAGATCTTTCCATACCCGCATGAACCATCTGGGCCTCACACCCATCTGGATTGCACACCTGAAACAGTGGTGAGGAGGACAATCATTGTCTACTTGACAATGATTTACTAAGGGCTTACTGTGTGTCCTATTCCTTGGTAATTATTAGGGTCATAAAGAAGAATAAAATATGCCCTTCTCTCTCAAACCTCATTGTGGAGCAGACATGTCAACAAATAACACAAATCAGAGTGATAAGTGCAACAGTACACGTCTGGGCAGGGTTGAGTAGAGGCATATGAAAGAGGCTGCAAGGAGTGCCCAGCTTATGGGCATTATCACCTGCACTTACGCCAATCTCTTTCCTTGAAGCAATGAAGTAAAATGGGGCTGTCATTGGAATGACATCAGGGTACCTAACTATTTCCCAGGAAGTTGTGAAAGCCAAATGTATAAACTATAAGGGGGCTGAGATATAGACCCAATTGCCACAAAAGGTATCGGTACTGTTACGTGATTTGTGTGAACCACAGTGGCTTTTGTGAACCTCACTTTCTGCATAAGTAAAACATATTGGCTCTAAAAGACCATCCCAACTTGGAGTTACTGTTTAATCAGCATCTACTATTTATGAAAAGCAACTCAAGCAATCTCAGCTCCTCTACTTTTTGTGAGGGGAACTTAGGCAAGTCACTATCTCTCCATGCCTGCTTCCTCATGGGCATAATAATATGAATCTCACGGAATTGTCAGGAAGATTCCATGGGCTCACCAATGCACTAAGTGCCTAGAAAAAGTACCTAGCACATACCAAGAGCTATATTAATATAACCTACACTATTGTTTTTATTATTCTAGATTTCCAATGACATTTAAGTATTTCACTTTAAGTATTGAAGTGAAACCTGACTGTACCTGTACAAACTGTTTGTATATTCTTCCCAAGAGTCGCCATTAGGAATTCATAAGTTAACCAATCAATGAATCCGATTCTGCCAAAAGCATATTCCTGAAAAAATAGAGCAGGCTATTTGGGGAACCACATAATTTAGAGGATGTTACTACACTATTTAATATTAATATATAAAATAATCCCCTCCTCACCAGAAAAAAAATAATACATACTGTACTTCAAAAGCTGCCAAACAGTCAAAATGACCTGAACACCTATTTTAGGATCCACTAGGTCCTTGCCATTCAAGGGTAGTTGGTATTCCAGCAGCGTCGGCACTTGATTCAGTGAGTCTTATGCGGGGCTCAAGATTCCACATTTGTACAAGCTTCAAGGGTCACTGTGGTGCTAGTCCATAAACAGTACTTTGAGTAGCAAGACACTAAGCTATGGCAATCAGAAACAGACTTCAAAATAACTGAAATTACTGAATTCGTTGTGCCAAAGTCCCATTAATTACCGAATCTGGAAAATGTCTTACTCAACACATTGTTCAGTCACAATCATGCCTATAAAGTATTTCAGAACTTAGATGGGACTCTGACATAAGTACATGCATAAACATAAGAGGTTCTGCATTGGCAAACATGTGGCTTGTGATTTAATTTATATAATAAAATTTTCACAGTTAGAGTTGAGCTGACATAGTCTTCATAAGTGGACACACATGATGGGGAAAATACCCCCTGATTTTAATTTGGACAACTATGGGAAGGTCTTTATTGAAAGACATATTAAATCATTGTGAAAATGGAATTTCAATCTAAGCATAGTATTAAAAAGCAATTGTGGTATAGTCTCTGCTTTTTAAAAGTCTAATAGGGCTTGTGTTTTTCTATAAATGGTGTGAATTTGACCCTCAGAACACTATCTGTCAGAATCTTAATAGTTGTATAGTGTCTAAAGATTTGAGATTAAAATTACATATATCTGGGTGTTGTGTTTTTTTTTTAAGTGGCCTAATTCACAGCAGCTGGAGTATAGTGTGGCAAAGGCCTACTTTTTGGGTGGACTTAAAATTAGAATTAAAACCTTTTCTTAAAAGACATAAAAATGGAATTTTGTTGACGGGAAGGAATACTGTAAGTGATACAAAAGGGGGATTTAGGAAGACGTGAAAAGCAAACTATCTTTACAACCAGCTCTGAGAAAAAGACCAAACGGTCAGTTGCTACAACAGATGCAGCAAAGTTACTACTCTCCAAGCCGCTGAGTATTTGCGATGCTTGAATAAACCCCCCTCCAAGCCCTGGAAGATGTATGACTTTGGGATTTCAGAGCTTTCCAAAAATACACGAAATGCAGAAACACTTCCCTCCTTTGCCAAAACACGTCGGCCCTTTGTTTATATTACATTTTCCCTTTCTATATGTTGGAAATAATAAGACCCCTCATACATTGATAAGATTGAACATCGGGTAAGGCAAGTGGGAGGCAGCTCAGTCAAGTCTGTCTTGAAATCTTCCTTCACACCTCTCTCTGAAATGTAAATATGGACGCGGTCCAGCTTTCCCAGTCCAATGACTTTGGCTGAGGGCGGTTGGTATGGAAGTCATTTCCCTTCTAGGTGCAGTAGCTGCTTTCCACAGACTCAACAAAGACATGAAATATCATTAACATCTGATTCTGAAAAGGTTGACAACCACTTCTTTGTTTTCCCCAGCAGACTGGGGAGAGCTGCTGCATATTACTCTATCGTGAGCAAAATTATACCTATTAGGCTCTGATATGAGTATTGGAATATTTCTCTCGTTTGTGCACAGCACTGAAGCTTGAATGTGCCTATTGTTTTCACAGTATCCATTACATATTTTAAATGGCATGGAATGATCATATATGTAAACATTACTTCAGCTAAGGCTGAGTGATGCTTGGCAAAGCAAGAGTAGCTGTCTGACCTTCTTGGGCCTTGGTTTCAAGGAAAGAGGTGCCAAGGGACTTTGGGGGGGTGGCTGATGGGTACAGACAGGAGAGCGATGGATTGACCAATGGGTGCGGCTGCGTTAAAGAAGTCTGGATCCCTTCCTCTGGCACAGATGAAAAGCTGCAGGCCTCCCATCAGCCTCTCTAGTTTGTGGCATAGAGAGAGAGGATGAAAGGCTTGCCTGAGGGTCAGAAATAGCAACAGGGAAGAAACTGGAAGGAAGGGGAGAAAGCTTACTAGTTACAGCTTCAAGATTCATGGATATAAGAAAGGCGGGGGGTGGAGGAATGCCTCCAAATTTAAAAGCATTTCTAAAATAGCCATTAATAATCACATTCTCTCAGATAAAAACAAGAATCCTGAGCTGCTTTTTAAGCACTGATGTTTTTCTTTCAGTGTTCAGAATAGGAAATGGAATTAGCTTGAAAACATGAAATCAACTGATTAAGAATTCCTGAAACTTCCCAGGGTCGTGAGGCACCCTGGATGGCTACACTCCTTGGGGTCCAGCTTGTGAGCAGAACCATTTCTGCATACAGGACATTGATGCTTGTAGCAACCTGTAATCGTAATCACTGACAGGGTGGAGTGTGCGCCTTCCCCCCAACATCTCAGTCCTGAAGCCCTCAACTCATGTTGGATTGTTTATTGATATTTTCCTAAGCAACACTCTCAAAATTACCCTTGCATTTGACTCACCATTAGTCTACATGTAGACGGCATTTTCTGCCTTTTTAGAATAGATTTGGATTTCTCTGATAGCCAGGAACATAAATGCAGGGAATAAGGAATAAGTAGTTATTTGAAGAACTTGGACCATAGCGATAGACAAAAAAATCTCCTCAAAGCCAAATGTACACAAAATATTTATTGTTCTTTTTCCTTGATAGATGGCTCACACTCCCTTTTAGCTTGAAAACCTGGCCTCGGGCAACCTTACAATAACAAACTAATGGCTGTTTACTGCTGTGAAAAGAAGCAAAATTATTTAACTCTACGGAAGTTATTTTACAGCAAATCAAGTCGGCAGATACATTTTTTAGCACTTACCCTATGGCAGTGCCTATGCTAAGAAGAAAAAAAAGACATATGAAAGAGTGTCTTGTCCCCCTCTAGATTTTAAGCTTCTTGTTGGCAGAAACATACTCAAACTGCAACAAAACATTTAACTGATGAAAAAAAATCAAATCAAAACAAGATGAGCCTCATTGGCGAGTGATAACAGACCACAGATGCCACTGGACGTCCAGGCAGAAGTGATCCCCTGGCAGGGGAGAGCTTTATCAAGAAAGCAAGGTTTGCCCACCAATAAAGTCATTGCTATTTATCAGAATTAAAAGATTACCAAAAGGTAGTAATGGTCCCCAGAACAATATTTTAAATAGTTTTCTTTCCAATTGTCTGGCTTTTTTCTCTGTTAAGATTTTTTTTAATAGCCACTCTGCTTGTCGGTAGGCTGTCTCTCTGTAAAAACATGAGACATCTTAATGATCGATCAATCCAGTGACATTGCAAAAGATAAGCTACAGCGCTAGCCTTTTGGGGAAACTCAGCTGTGCTGTCTCCTGCCTATTATGTTGAAATGAGACGGAGACCAGCTGTCCTCACTACCACCAGATATACTCCCCCATGCACATCTGCACCATCACACTCCAGGGTCCAGGCCCTCCAAGCTCTGTTTATTCTTTATAGAGCTACACGCTCACTTACTCCCTTACCTGTATATACACACACATGTGCATGTGCATACACACACATATACACACACACTGCACAATCTTACTCAAGCAATAGTGTAGCTATAGCCCATAAGTATAAGCTGATAAGTGTTCTTTTTGAGCAATAGAAGAGAGTTTCTATTTCTACAGACATTATTAAGCATTTGGGAAAGTCCAATGTGTAAGCACCATACTTTCCAATGAGGTTATGATTTTATTAGTCCCAAATAAAGGGTGAGTGCGCAGTAACTCTCACACCACCCAAAGACAATGGTGGCAGTGTTTCCCAAGAACTGATGAGGATTCCAGGTGTTTTGAACTCGGGTGATTATTCTCACAACACCAGCAACTAGTCAAGTAGCTGTTTTAAGTCCCAAGTGTAAAGAATTTGTTTGTAATGTCCAAGGCAGAGTAATATCTAGTTTATTTGGTGGGGGGGGAGGGGAGTTTTGCCAAGAGAAGGGCTGCAATTTATTAACTCTTAACAGGTGTGAAACAGAACCATTACAAACTGCCGATTTGTTATTTAACCCAACGTGCCTTCAACTGGAAGGACTGTATAAAAATCTACTGCCATTCAGA
Organism: Murina feae; assembly: GCA_004026665.1. Lineage (NCBI taxonomy): Eukaryota > Metazoa > Chordata > Mammalia > Chiroptera > Vespertilionidae > Murina > Murina feae. The sequence goes on along the minus strand of PVJC01002775.1, from coordinate 9,306 downwards.
GGAAACAACCCAAGGAGTTTGTAAATCTTCGCTAGTTCTTAAGCAATCTAGTCACATTTCGTAGTTCATAACACGGACTGATCTCTTTTCCATGAAATGAAATCTGAGCTAAATTCCATTAACACCTCTTCCCTTAGTTGACATTTCTCCCGCCCCAGGGCTCTGCCCCCTTTAGAGCTCTTTCTCTAACCTCAAGTAGGAGGAGCACAACCTGGGGAGCAAAGATGCTACAAGACTCAACTTGGTACAGGATTCTTGCCCACCTTTGCCCCTGATAAACCAGGTGGTCTCATGAGTCCATCTCATTGATTTTTCTGTCACTCTGGATTACCGGACCACTTGGATCCCTGACAATGCTAACATGTGTCTCCCGACTTCTCCAAGAAGTATTCTTTCTCCTCTCGTCAACCTTTCTCCACTCTTTTGAGAATCTCCACACGTTGGAAGGGAGCCACCTGAGATATCATCTCTTGTACTTGGGAAGCCGACCTGGTTTTCCTCAACTTCCCACCTTCACCAGCTCAAGCTCGAAAGAAAATGCATAGATTCAGAAGGCCAAGCAGCACCAAAATTATAAACTCAACCCAGAGCTGGCCTATGCAATTAGTATATGAGAGAGGAATAATTAAAGATAAAGGGTAGCTTGTAATGTTGTAAACTGACTAAAGAGCAAAAGCATGTGGACTCTTGAAGGCAAGTTGTAACAAGGGTTTGATGTATTACCTTGAGTCAAGTAGAGTCCCGTGTATTTAGCAGCCAGTATGTGTTATACACCAGAAAGGATCTTAGAACCTAAGCCTTATAATGCAGGAGAAAGGCACATACTTAGCTTCTTAGTTTATTTTCTCAGATTAAATATCCAGCCCTAAAGTGATGCCGTCATAATTGACATTTTAAAAACAATCCTGACAAAGTACCTTCTGCATGTTGGATAATATACAGTTATTTGATAGCATGGGTAATAAAATTGTATTTTAAATACCATAGATTCCAAAGAAAAAGAAAGCTTCCACTTAAAACTAAACCTCAACAAGAAAGAAAAGAAAAACCCAACACTAATTTACTATTTTTCCCCAAGAAGCTCTGATGTTTTAAACCCAGTGAGGGGATGATAAGACACTTTCTATTTGCAATGCAATATTCCCTTATCTTGATTTAGGGACCTCTTCTCTGGCTGCTGTTTTTGCTGTAATAAAGCATCTGTCTCTAACCTGGGGACTTCTGTCCTCTATTGTCATCTACTCTAATAAAAGAGTAATATTGAAATTAACCGTTTCTCCGGGATGCCTAAGCCATGCCCACCAGCCAATCAGAGTGGCTGTATGCAAAGTAACTCAACCAAGATGGAGGCCGGCAGCACAACCACAGAGGCGGGTGCGATGCAGGCAGCGGGGTGGGTGGAGCGCACTGGGTGGGTGGCGGGCCTGGGGTGGGTGGAGCTGGCATGGCGGGCTTGGCCAGCCTGCAAACTGTCATCAGCCCCTCACCCAGGCTGGCCAGGCATGCCAGCAGGTGGACATCCCCCAAGGGGTCCCAGACTGTGACAGGGCACAGGCGGGGCTGAGGGACCCCCCCCACACACACACACACCCAGTGCACAATATAAACCGGGCTCCTAGTTTACATATAAAGCTGTGGCAGCCTAACTTGTTAGGCTATAAGTAGGATACAATTCAGACTCTTCACAGGTTTTGATTTAACACCCTCTGCCAATGCCCTCGCGTAGGTCAGAAATATCTCCACCCCTGGTTTCTTTTCCTTCTCCCCAAAGATCGCGCACCTTCTTTCTCTCTCCCCTATTAAATATGTCCTCCTTTCAGTCCTCAGAGTAATCTTCTAAAACTCAGTTCTGATGCTGACCCATCTCTGATTAAAGCCTTTTGGAGAAACACTCACTTTAAAAGAGAAAATTAAACTTCTTAGCAAGGCCTTACACAAACTGAGCCCATCCTGACATGCCCTCAAAAGCTGAGTGCTCTCTGACATTCTCACCAGTGCTATCCCAAACTCCCTTGCTTCTCTCTACCTGGAACACCCTCTACCCCATGGCTCCCCAACCCATCACTATTTCCCATGATGAATGCCTACTGATTATTTCTATACCCAACTCAATCACTACCTCCTTTGGGGAGCCTTCCTAAACTCCCCAATGAGTTAGCTGCTGTCTTTTGGGGTTCATCTGAACACTGCATAGAAGGCTTATATGACTCACTGATTAATATTCTTTGTTCAGAGTTTTGTCTGATCTCCCAGATTGTGAGCTGTCTCATTTAAACATGTATTTTCCCTGTAATACAGAATATGCATTCAGTTAGCATTTGTTGAATAAATGAATGAGCAAAAGAAAAATCACTGAAATGTTTTTCAAAGGCCTTAATTCTCATCCTTTTCTCATTTACATGACTTCCTCTGCCCCCAAATCTTGTGATGGTTTCCAATGAAGTCACACATATTCTCTTCCAGGGCTCCAGAAAGATGGGGCAAAGGATGACAAGCAAGGCTACTGTGCTTTCGTGACAAAGTGCTTTTCACATTACACGTTTGCCACCATTTCAACCACGGGCATCCTTCTATCACAAAAATGAAAGTGATCTCAAAGATCTGGAAGAAAGCTAACTAAGTAATCGTTAACTTAGATAACTAAGTCATGTTTGCAACATTGAAGACTTTTGCTTGTTAACACTTTATTGACAAAGACTTCTGAATCCCCACTCCACTCAGTGGAAATGAAGCTGTTTCATCCAGCGGTTCAATCCGTTCTTCTAGCCCTCCAGTCTGAAGTGGCAGGGAGCCTGATGAACCTGATTCTTGCGCTCAGGAGATCAGCCTGTTTGGCTGTGTTGCTGGAGGCCGAAGGAAGAATAATTTCACTGGAAAAAATGATCAACCGGAGCCACCAATCACGAAGGTAAAAACACAGCAAAGACTGAAAAACTGAAAACAGGAGGAGGATATCAGGTAACATTTTCATTGGGACTGAGATTTTAATTGGGAGGATAAGCGCTCATTACAGACTCTGTCCCTGGAATATTTTGGCTTAGAGATTCCAATGAGTGTTAAAATCATTACCAAATGGCCCCAATCTAAACAAACACCCACCTTTTCCATTTCACACTGAGATGAAATTACTTTGCTGTGTACAACTGAAAAAAGCCTGGGTTGTCGGTTTCTCCTTTCCCAGTGGGGTTGTGAAAGCTTTTTCTCTTTCTCCTCATCCCTCTGCTTTTCAAATTTAGATGTTAGTCTTCTGAAAAAGTTTCTATCAAGCACTTAGACTGGAGCCTGACTTAAGTGACACCAGCATTTCTGCCCAGTGCAAAGCTGATTTTCCATCTGAGCACACACATGGAGGTGCCACAGGAGCAGAGGAAGCTCTGACCCACATCTTACAGGGGAAACACAAGCCCAGGGCTGCTTATAACAAGTCATCAGGCAGCAGAGGCCAGTTTTGCCAGAGGGAAGGAAGCAGCCTGAATTGACAAAGGGGATGATACTGAAATGCAAGGAAGGTGTGGTTTCGGTGGGAGAAATGTCCCTCCCGTATTTCTAATTTTTTTAATTACTCGGGATATCTGTGGCTTATTCCTAATTGACAGACCAGTAAATGCAAAGTCTTTCTCCACTCTGCCAGGATCATTAGCATGCAGGAACCTGAGGCTTTGTGCCTCGAGCAACCTTTTATTATAAAGAAGATAAAAATGATGTATTGTCTATTATACTCCATCAGCAGAAATCTCGAAGATCATAATACACGAAGTATAGCTTTGCCTCACCTCTCCTATCAATAGAGAGATTGGGAAGTTCAGTTTGAGGGATCCAGCTCACCTGCCTTTTGATTTTTTTTTAAAGAAATGCACATAATGAAACCTGTAGAGCTAATCACTCAAACGGGGTGATTGGAAACAAATTAAAAAGAGCAGTGTTTAAATAATTAACACCTGCCAAAGGAGAACGAAGGCCTTATTGCTAATATTAAATCACCTCCTTTAATGTCTGAAACAGATGACAGTAAGTAATTCCAAACAGTCAAGACAGGAAGCTCATTTTTAGTTCTTGGAAAGTTGAATGAGCTTCAGTAAAGTTCACCAAAAGAAGGGGAAAAAAAGCTTCATTTTGATTTAGTTAATTCTACAGAAAGCTGGGTTTGCATTAAACCTTTTCTTGGTTTAATACACTATAAATGAACAAACTTTAAGTCATGGTTTAAAATATATCCATTATTCAGTAAGCTAATGATGTATGTTCCACCTGGTTGCCGTGGGGCCTTGTAAGTAAAAATTTCTGTTACCCAGAAAAAATAGTAGCCTTGCCAAGTTTCCAGTCAATAAACATAACTCACAATAGTGGTGCCAGATAGGCAAATAAGGATGCCCCCTGCCTGCCCACCCACCAGCAGGAGAAAACCAAAAGCAGAGTATTATCCTAGTCTGGACCAAAACTGAACATTTTACAAGCACTGAGCAAATAATCCTTAACTCTACTAATGCATAAAGAAAAAAAAGAAGAAACATACTAGGGTTGGATTTAAAGAGAACTAATGAAAACTCCAGCAGCTCTGCATTCCTTTCTCACCTGGGGTTTCACATCCAGTCATTGAACTAGACTTGAGTGACACTGAACCAGATTCATAGCCAAGGGCTCCCTTCCAACTCAGCCCCTGGGGCTGCAAGGGTTGGGAGCTGCCATGAGGTCCTCAGCTCAGAATTCCAACACCTTGCCTAACCCTGCCTCCAAACCAGGCAACAGTGAGACCTCTGTGGTCATGCTTCATTTCTCTTTTTATTTTAATTATAATGTTATTTTCATTTTTATAGAACTTAGTGGGGTGACATTGGTTAATAAAATTATATAGGTTTCAGGTGTACCGTTATTTAATATATCATCTGTATATTGGACTGTGTGTTCACCACCCCAAGTCACATCTCTCTCCATAACCATTTATCCACACATTAACTCTTCTACCTCCCCCGGCCTGCCCCACCAACACCCTTTCCCTCTGCTGTCTGTGTCTACAAGTGTTTGGGTTTGTTTGTTTGTTTGTTTTGTATAATCCCTTCACCTTTTCACACAGCCCCCCTGCCTTTTAAAAGTTGTCAATCTGTTTGTTCTCTGTATCTGTGAATCTGTTTCTATTTTGTTAGTTTATTTTGTTCATTAAGGTCCACACATAAGTGAAATCAAACCGCACTTGTCTTCCTCTGACTGACTTAGCATAATATTCTCCAAGTCTATCCATGTTGTCACAAAAGGTAAGATTTCCTTCTCCTTTTTTTACCGCTGAGGGTATTCTATTGTGTGCCACATGTACCACAGCTTTTTATTCACTCATCTACTAATGGACACTTGGGCTGCTTCAAAATCTTGGCTATTGTAAATAATGCGGCAATGAACACAGTGATATATACATTCTGTTGAATCTGTGTTTTGGGTTTCTTCAGATATAGTCCCAGAAGTGAAACTGCTGTGTCATAAGGCAGTTTTATTTTTAATTTTTTTTTGTGGTAAGTCCTCAAAAAATTCAGCAGTGGTTGCACAAATCTGCATTCCCACCAGCAGTGCAGGAGGGTTCCTTTTTCTCCACATCCTCACCAGCACTTGCTGTTTGTTGATTTATTGATGACAGCCATTCTGACAGGTGTAATATTTGAACTCATTGGGGTTTTAATTTGCGTTTCTTTGATGATTAGTGATGTTGAACACCTGGTCTACTGGCCATCTGTATGTCCTCTTTGGAGAAGTTTCTATTCAGGTCCTTTGCTCATTTTTTAATTAGATTGTTTGTTTTTTGATGTTAAGCTTTATAAGTTATTTATAAATTTTGGATATTAACCCTTGTCATATATATTATTAACAAATACATTCTCCATTCAGTGGGTGTCTCTTCATTTTGTTGATAGTTTCCTTTGCTGTGCAAAGCTTTTTTTAATGTAGTCCCATTTGTATATTTTTTCTTTTGCTTCACTAGCCTGAAGAGACATAGCAGAAAAAAATGTCTGAGATTTTACTGTTTTCTTCTAGAATTTTTAAGGTTTTGAGTCTAACATTTAACTCTTTAATCCACTTTGAGTTTATTCTTTTGTATGTGTAAAGAAGGTGGTCTCGTTTCATTTTTTTGCACATATCTGTCCAATGTTCCCAACACCATTTATTGAATAGACTATCTTTACCCTATTGCATATTCTTGCTTCCTTTGTCAACTATTGACCATGAAGGCATGGGTTTATTTCTGGGCTCTCTATTCTGTTCCATTGATCTATATGTCTGTTTTATGCCAATACCATGGTGTTTTGATTACTATGGCTTGTAGTATAGTTTGATATCAGGTAGCATGATTCCTCCAACTTTCCTAATATTGCTGTGGCTATTCAGGATCTTTTGTGGTTCCATATAAATTTTTGGAATTTTTGCTCCAGTTCTGTGAAATATGCCATTGGTATCTTAATGGGAATTACATTGCTCTGTAGATTGCTTTGGATAGTATGGACATTGTAATGTTAATTCTTTCTATCCATGAACATGGTACCTGCATTCACCTATTTGTATCTTCTTCAATTTCTTTCTTCAGTGCCTTATCATTTCTGAGGAGAGACCTTTTGTATCCTTGGTTAAATTTAATCCTAGTATTTATTTTTTTTATCACATTTAAAAATTTCTAGGCAATTTTTAAATGTGATTGTTCTCTTAGTTATCCTATTAGTTCATTATTGGTGTATAAAAATGCAACTGATTTCTGGATATTTATTTTGTATCCTGCTACTTTACTGAACTCATTCATCAGTTCTAGTAACTTTTTGGTGGAATCTTCAAAGTTCTCTATATATAGTATCACATCATCTGCAATTAATGAGTTTTACTTCTTCCTTTCCAATTTGGATACTTTTTATTTTTAATTCTCGTCTGATTGCTGTCATTTTTCCCTTATATATCTGATCAGTGCATAACCACTGTGGAAATTAGAAAATGGAATTACAATACAATCAAGTAATTTTACTTCTAGATATCATCCAAAAATAAAAAGAAAACAATTATTTGAAAAGATATATGCACCCTTATGTTCATTGCAGCCCTATTTATAATATCCAAGTATGTAAACAACCTAAGTGTCTAACAATAGATAAATAGGTAAAGAATAATGGAATATTACTCAGATAGTAAGAATGAAATCTTACCATTTGTGACAACATGGATGAACCTAGAGGTTACTAAACTAAGTAAAATAAGTCAGACAGAAAAGAATAAAGATTGTATGATTTCACTTACATGTAGAATCTAAAGAATAAAATAAATGAAACAGACTCATAGATATAAACTCATGGTTGTCAGAGGGAAAGAGGTGAGGAGAAGGATGAAAAGGTGAAGGGAATAAGAGGCACAAATTTTCAGTTATAAAATATTAAATAATCATGGGGATGTAATACAGGGAATGCAATCAGTAATATTATAATAACTTTGTAGGGTGTCAGATAGTTACCAGACTTAACATGGTGATTAGTTATTAAGTATATAAATGTTGAATAGCTATGTTCCACAGCTTAAACTAATAAAATGTTATATATTAACTATATTTTAATAATAATAAATAAAAGAAAGCCTAGCTTGGCCACTGTAACTCAGGGATTAAGCATCAACCTATGAACCAGGAGGTCAGTTGGATTCCCAGTTAGGGCACATACCTGGGTTGTGGGCTCAATCCCTAGTAGGGGGGTGCAGGAGGGAGCCAATCGATGATTCTCTCCCATCACTGATGTTTCTCTCTCCCTCTCCCTTCCTTTCTGAAATCAATAACAATATATATATATCCCTAATATGCAAATAGATCGAACGACAGAACAACTGAACAACCAGTTGCTATGATGTTTGCTGACCATGAGGGGGGCATGCTCAGAACATGGCTGGCATCAGCCGTGGCAGGATGGTGGAGCAGGTGAGCAAGGGCGCCAGATCAAGGTGGGATTGCCGGTCACTGTCATTGAGTGAGCCTCTGGTGGTTACTGAAAATTCTTTGCTCCCGTGCACTGTGGTCCCACTGGGTGCTTGCACCTGCTGCCAGCCCCACTCGTATCCACTGCCAGTGCCCAGTGCCAGCCCCAATCACTTGGTGTTGTCAGTGGGTGCAAGCGGTAGCTGCCAGCCCATTCGCCCCTCAGGGCTTCTCCACCACCCCTTGCTTCTGAGGGTGGATCAGGACAGCAGCCACTGCTTGCACCTGCTGATAGCACTGGCCCCACTTGTACCCACTGCTGGTGCTGGCCCCAATCACTCTGTGCTATCAGTGGGTGCAAGTGGGGCCAGTGCCATCAGCAGGTGGGAACGGCAGTATGCGGCAGTTGTGGTGGCAGACAGAGGACACAGGGCCATGGTGGGAGAGGCCAGGCGGCGGCACAGAGGATGGGCTGAGACCCGCCCCTGTGCCCACCACAGCCTCACAATTGCTTTCAAGGAGCACAAATTCATGCACTGGGCCCCTAGTAAATAAAAAAGCCTGATTACCATCTTTCTTTCATTCTCTAAACGAGTAGTTCTCTTTAGCCAGCAACAGCACCATCTGGAAGGCCTATGAAAATGCATATGGTTGGGCTTCACCCCCAAAGCTTCCTATTCAGTAGGTCTAAGGTAAGACCCTATAATTATCATTTCCAACAAGTTCCAAATGATGCTAATGCTTGCATTTCCAACAAGTTCCCAAGTGATGCTAATGCTGCAAAAAATAAAAACAAAACAACTGGTACAGCCCTTTACACTGTCACTAACGTTGTCTCTGTTGACTCTATAAGAAAAGCAATGATCACATTTGCTCCCTGATTTAACGAACTTGAAAGTTATGTTCTGGGAGTGTGGGAATTTTTTTTGTTTTAGTTCCATAATGAAATCTAGGCTTCAGCATCATTAAGCAATCTGCTTCATAATGAAAATTAATTATTATGGTTATTAGATTAAATGGCTTCTGTCATCTGCAAAGGAATAATTGGTACAGAAGATTGTTTCATAAGTAAGAAATAATCAATCAGCAAAGGCTGGCTGTACCCATGATTTTTTCTCTCCTCTAGTTTCCATCAGACCTACTCAGAGTCACTTAAACTGGATATCACATTTTTAAAAAATACACACCAATGATTCATTAAATCTAACTATTTTAAAATTATTCTCTGTGCCTGCCATATTCCTTTATACTATGCATTCTCTTTGAGTTAAAATTTCATGTTGCTTTACTTAGGATCTGGAATGATGATTTATTTTATATAACTGAAAATATGTTTCTTTTGCCCTCACTATTCATTGACAATTCAGCTGGATATAAAGTTTTAA
>PVJC01002774.1:0-76126 GCA_004026665.1 Murina feae | reverse complement strand
GCCTGGGGTTATCTTCTATAATTGATACACTGTTCCTTTAAGGCGGCCTTCTAACTAACGAAGCCTCCTCTGCTTCACCTCGCAGCGTCTATAATGAAACAATTGTTACTTTTACTGGTTAGGCCCGGGCTGCTCTTTCCTTCAGCTCCGGAGGATTCTATGATTGTTACATTGTTTCAAATGTTTCAAATCTGTGTTTTGCTAGAGGCAGTTTAATTGGAGCTGAGCTGAGCGGGCGCAGCTTCACTTTTGCTTCTGCCGCAATGGAAACAGCTGTTTACTCAGGTCCGTGAGTGGTGGCCGCCATGTTGGCTGGGCTAATTTGCATACAGCCGCTCTGATTGGCTGGTGGGCGTGGCTTACCCTGTCTCGGAGAAACGGTTAATTTTAATTATTTCGCTTTTATAGAGTAGATGTGTGTGTGTGTGTGTTAATCCACCATTAGATTGTGCAATGAAGAAGTGACAGGACCAACCTCCTTAACCTATTCAAAATAATTGAATAAATATGGTGATTAATGGTTTGATTATACTACAAATATGTTTATGTTCTTGGAATTAAAGATGTAGTAAACCATCTCTCTATATATAAAAGCCCAGCAACCATAATGGTGGAATGACCAGAAAGACCAAAGTGACTGGTGGCTATGACACACACTGTGGCAGCCAACTGGCCTGATCCAGACCCTGATTGCCGCCCCCCCAACAGCCCAATTGGGGGTGGGGCAGGCTGGGCAACCACCTGCAGCCCCTGCCCCCCACAGGCTCAGCCCAATGGGCCCCCATCAGGGCAGGCCAGCCAGACCCCAGCCATGCACAAATTCATGCACCGGACCTCTAGTATTGTTAATATTCAGTCAAGTTGTTCTTAAGACAAGAGTCCTCTCCATAAAATATGTTCAATATTCAAGTTTTGAAAATTCCCCTGAAAATTAGCAATATAGGGCATTGGCTGGATTGGGAGAATGTGTTTCTGCAGAATTAATATCCAGGAATAAAAGAAGTGACTTAAATTAATATCTGAATAACCAGATTCTTCTTTTGCTTCAGTACTATCATTAATCTGTCTTTGTAATGGATTGCAATGTCTCAGGTTCAACTGTTTCAGCCAGATCATTCTAAGGCAGCTATTTAAGACTGGGGATGGGCCATTGTAATGTAGTGGTGGGGAAATAAGTTTTATCCTACTGTGGCATAGCTAGCATACCCCCATCATTCATCCATTCCAGATTGAAGGAAGAGGAAGGCAATGATCTGCTATTGAGGTAGATCATTTTATACCCATTTCACAGAGGGGGAAAATTGAATTGCAAAAGGTAAATGTCTTCTCCAAAGTTATACAAAGAATAGTGCATCTTTTCCGATTTCCAAGCCCATTCTCTCTTTTTTTAAATTCTTTTTTTATTACATAAAGTTTTACAAAGATTAGTACATATATCTCTTTTTTCCCCTGCCCTTCCCCCAGCCCCATTCTCTTTCCATGACATAACCATGATGCCCCAGGATGCTGGGATGGATGTAGGGAGTGGAAGAGGGTGAGTGCTGGGAATGCTATGATTCTCCTCAGCTGTATTACCTGGAAACAGTATGAATAAAAGGCTCAGTGAGGAAGATCACGGCATCCAAATGCAGCAAACAGAGTGAGAGCCCCGCTCTGCCACTGACCGCCCATGCGGAATTGGGCAAGTGGCTCTGCATTCGCTAAACTCTGCAACTCACCTGTGAGACCTGGCCATACCCTTCTCTTCTCACATCATTGAAAAGACTGAATCTGAAGCACTGATCACGGGGCCTAGTACTGCTAATTGTTCACTAGTCGTGAACTGTTTCTGCTTGTATTTGGGCTAATTGTATTTAAGTCAGTGTTGCTATGATTCTGAATAAATTCAGAACACGTACAGAAAGTGCACCCCCTCTGAGCAGCATGAGCAATGAGGTGAGACTTACTCGACATATTGATATAGGGAAAAATTAAACTTCTTTTCCAGATTTTTCCTAAAATACCTACAAGTCCTCTAAAAGGAAATGTGAGGTTCAGCCGTATGCTTTGCTAAGTACAAGCCGAAGCCTCCGATGGGCCTGAATGTATGACAACAGCAGCCGAGCGGACCAGCGACCTGTCACCAGGTGGCGGATAGAAGCGGGCAGCCTTTGAGCTCCTCGGAACGTGGAGTCTCCGAGACCTCAGACGTGGATGGGTACACGGTGGCGGTTTTCTTCTCCAAAAGAAGTTTGTACGTGTTCCTGAAATGCACTCTGAGTGCAGCATCCTAATCATCACGCTGCGCATCAGGTGACACTGACCAGGTTTATGAAAAAAAAAAAAAATCTGGTTTACTGACACCAAGACAGAGGCTACACCTCAGAGATTCAAAACCTTTGATCCAAGGAGAACAGCTCCTGGCCTGGCCTCTTATTTTGCCTTTGAACTTAATATTCTTCTTATGTGTTACAAGAATATCATACATATTTTGTCCTTGCAGCACTAAGAACAAGCAAACAGAAAAGGCGCTGGCCCTTTGATGTTTAGGCCAAGCGGGGCTACCAGGAGCTCGGTCACCTGAAGGAAGCCGTGAATCACTTCGGCCCATTGATTTATGATCGGTTCTGGGTGAGACAGAGGGTGAGACAGAGGGTGAGAGGTGCCTTCGGGTATAAAGGTGGCGGCTGGATATGCTAAAAGAATCAATTCAAAGCTGAAGTCAATTTAATGAGAAGAAAGTATAGAAGATTTATGAAAGCATCAATTGAACATCTTCCTCTATGATTCCTAAAGAATGAATTTTATAAAGATTTGAGGAAAGATTATCTCATGCTCTTCAAAATTCTTTATTTTGTCTTTTTTTTCCCATTTAATTAAATTCACAGACTTTTTTTTTTTTAAACCTAATGCAGAGATTTTATTCTTTCTTTTGGATATACTAAATAAGTCTAATAGATTTCCCCTAAGGATATCAAACATAGGTGATCATGTATGAATTATAATACTCTTTGACCAGTGATAGTCTTGCTTGCTTATTTATTTATTTATTACACAGATAGCATCTACCTTGCGTGTATATACATATAATTATACGGTATGTACTAACTCTTTTTAGAGGCTCAGTTGAAATAAGTATCAACAAGATTAGATCACACGTTAGGTCACTTTGCTAAATGCACCATATTTAACTAGGTGTCTTGATGGACCGAGACTCTGTGGGTATAAGTTCTAATAAAACGGAATGATAGCTTGCTTCCCTGTGGAAATCTGCTATGTGACGAGAGATGGATGTTTCTCACAATGTGATCTATGGACCACCTGCAATGGAATAACCTGGGAAGTGGCTGTAAAAATGCATATTCTGTGGTCTATCACCTCAGAATTGATTCAGATACAGCGAATCAATATGGGAGGTTAAGGGCATCCCCAAATCTGCATTTTAAACAAGCTGACCTGGTCCTTCATGTACACAGTGAAGATAAAGCACAGACACTGTACCCAAGGATAAGGTGGTCACTACTATATCAAACTGCGTAGAGAGCCAAGTCCAAGTGCAAACATGGCCTTCCTGTTTATCTCCAAGACGGAAATGGTAATAACAGCTTTTGAGTCCTGGCATGATCCAGCCCTTGCATAACCTCTCAGAGGGTATTTAAATCTTCAGGAACCTCATCTCCTCGTATGTTAATAATATCTGCGTTACCAGGGTGTTCTCTCTCTGCCTTTACTATACAGACCTCTTTAAGCCCAGGTGTTCTCATTATTTTTATATTTTAAAAATGAGAGAGCTGAAAGGTAATAAATATAAGTTATTTGTTTAAGGCTCTTCAACCAAGAAATTATGCCTGACTGCAGTACATGATTCAGACTCTCTGCTCTGGTTCCTTTTCACCACTTCTCCTAGAATTTTCCTTTTAAATAGCAAAAATGCTTGAAACAAACTATAACTTATTCCATAGTTGATTTTAGTCATATTGCAGAAAGGGGTTTGTGACATTAAAAGTGAAAAGAAACGGTGTTAAGTTTTGCATTAGTCCACTTAGCTCAGCAATGTCTGGTCCTTCTCACGGGACTGCAGACTCCCAGAGGGGCGCCCTCTCTCCTCCTCACATGTGAACAGCTGCACTTTGCATAGAGAGAGATTTGAATACATAGTTCAAAGTGAATAAATGGATTTTTATTTCGCATCTTTTTATATCTCCATGTCTGTTTACTCTGGGTAGATGTGGATTATGGTGTTCCTTCTGTAGTTACTTTGAGCATTTGCTTATTTGTTTAAAGAGCTCGTATCCATATAAATGGCAAAGGTTACAAGAAATGTAGTGGAAATGATTATTCCACAATTTATGTACTAAGCAGATAATAAGTACCCCCAGTTGCTCAAGAGGTTTTGAGAATAAAGTATTTCAAGAAATACTGACCTAAGTGTATAGTAATAATGGGGTGCTCATTATGTAATCAGACCCTGTGAAATACACATTAAGGGCTCTGCTGTCCTGAGTCCCACTTTGCTTTTGAGTCTCTGACAGAGCAAACGGCTTTTGTTTGAAGCCACAGAGTTGAGTCTATCTCATGCCTGCCTTCCGCGTAAATGTGGCGAGTCTTAGGAAAGTGTCCTGGGTACTTGGGCTGGCCTAGGGCATTCAGTGAGAAAGGAGCTCTGGGCATGATCTAACCTATTCTCTGATTGCTATTTATAGATTACTTTTTCATAATCCTGACATAGAATCTTGGGCTCTGTTCACCTTCTGATGGTTCTGATAATTTAACCACATTTCTCTGGATGTAACATCCAGGACTCATAGGTCCATTTTCAAGCTGGTGACCATGTAAATTGGCTGTAGGATCCTTCTAGAGCCAATGGACTTTCAATGCCACTCAGTCATGCCCTTTGCTTGGGAAGCAGGGTCAGCTTTCCAACTTTGCGGATCTTGCTTTGCTGACAAAGATCATTCAATATAATGGTGCCCACCTTTTCTTCTCAATAGAGAAATGATCTACTGATGTCTTAAATGACACAGGTCCCCAGCTAAGCATTGACCTTCAATGTGCACATGAGAGGATGGAGGCATCATCTCAAAATAAATTGGAGTCATAGCCTGGAGCTCATTGAAGGCCTGGCCTACTATTCCCTGATTGTTTTTTTAGGGGCATTCACTCTTCTGGGGGTGGAGACTGCCTGATTCTCTTAAAGTGGCAGCATAGTGTTAACCCATGGAGTCAACCCATCCTAAGAACACTGAAAGAACTCTGGACCTAAAAGTACTTTCATCAGTCACATATTTATGTGTCCTTGGAAAGAAATGCCCAAAATAGGTCCATTGTTGAAGTCCTTGGTGATTCCACATTGAGGACATTATTTTATTCCATCTTATAAGCTAGACATTATTAATCCAGGGTCATGAAAACATATGAAATAAAAAACAAATCTCTTTAGTCAGATCTGACTCAATCACATGAACTAAAGCCATTGAAGCTTAATTCATGTCCAAGGAAATCTAGAACTTTCTAGCAGCTATGCCTGAATGTACCTGCAGGCAGCTCTCGAAGCTTTTGTGAAAGATTTTTCAAGAAGCTCATTTTTAAGATTGATTGTTTTTATGTTCATTGTTTTATGAACTCTTAACTCTTATGGTATGAAATTCCCTGGTTGCTTTTTGGATGGTTACAAATCTATAGGAAATATAGAGAAAATAAGCCAATGGTCTCCGCTGGAATGGGGAAACTGCTGATGCCACGCCACCCATGGTAGAATAGATTCCCTGAAAAATTACAATAAAATAATCACGTTCGTCTTTAATGAGTCAGAAGATATTTAAAAATTGTTTAGCTCTTGGGGCTCTAGAAAGTTCATATATTATAGGCAGAGAGATCTACCTGACAGAAAAGTATATATTTTTAAAGAAAAAAAATATGAAGATTTACTATCTTATTCAATGTCTTAATTATAACTGCATATTCATTTAAAAATACTTAACTAGAAAAAACGCTTATTGAGCACTTATTGAAGTTGCACACCAAGAATAGAAAGCTAACTTGTCAATGTACCACAATTGCATGATCATTTGTCAATATACTATCAATAGACGCCAGTCTCAAATCATGTAGAAATAGGGGGAAATCACAGAGACAGCTGTTGTTACTCACGTATTCAAGAATCCTTTAAAAATTGCTTTCTATGTTTCAGATGGTGTCCTAGATGCTAGGAATACAGTGTAAGAGATAGTCAGACTCATATATTCTCTCACATCCCGTGTCCCTGCCTTCAGGTTGTTTTCAGTGTATACCATCCTGCAGGTGTAGAGAATAAGGAAATATGAAACCCTGTAATGAGGGCTGCAAAAGAAGCACAAGAGGGACAAGCACCCAATGTAGGCAGGAAAAGCATCCAACCTATGCGGGCTTCAGGCAAAGCTTCCCGGAGGTGATGGTGCATGAGCTGCATCTAAAGAAAGAGCGAAAGTTAGCTAAGCAGAGGGTATGGGCAACAGAGAACCGTGCTTACACGAAGATCCAGGAGAGAGGATAACTGGCACACGTGGGTACCTAGTCTGTTTGGAAATATCTGATTCAGCACCAGGAAGGGGAAGAAGAAGAGACAAAAGGTAAAACTAGAGATAATGACGTGTGTGAGGCATACTAAGCAGTGGTTTTATCTTAAAGACAATGTGCAGCCATGAAAAGGGGAAGGGTGGACCTGTTCATGTTTACACTTTAGAAAGATCACTTTTGAGGTAGGATAGGAAAACGACTGGCGAGAGTCAGGGTCACCAGGAAAACTAGGCAGCTTGCAGTCAGTAACAGGAGAGACAAGAAGATGATGAACTAAGGGAGTGACAATGTAGACAGAGGAGGAAGGGGATTGAATAACAAGGCAGCAAGGGAATTAATTACATTTGGCCATAAATGGGATAAGTAAAAATGAATGGAATGGATGAATGAGAGGTCAAGGACGGTATTCAGGTTTCTGACTTAAACATCCGTCAGGATAAGGAACACAGAAATGGAAACAAGCCCTGGGCTGCAGGGCTCAGATTGGGCATCTTGAGTCCTAGTGTCTGAGGGACATCCACATGGAAATGTCTAGTAGCCACTTGCATATATATGTCTGGATCACAGGCAAGAATTCTGATAATAATTGTGATAACAATGAGTAGCTAACATTTCTGACCACTTCCTCTGTGCCAAGAATGATTCTAGACATTTTTATGCATTTAAAGCGTGAAGGGAATTGCATTATTTTCCCATGGAATAAATGGCTACAATGAGCTGAATTACAAGAAGCTTAAGCTCCTACGGCTATAGGGACACAAAGTGGTACAAGTTTGGTCAACCACGATTCCACTGGAGTCCTTGGTGAGGAGATAAAATGGAAGGGGAAAAGGAAACCTAAAGAAAACATTACAGTGTGTTAAAATTAATGAGAGGTAGAGCACTAGAAGCCAAGGGTATGGCTAACTGTTTTCTAACACAAATCTCCAGGCCTCACTAGCCATTGAGGTTAAAATAGGATTAATCTTTTTTTATTTTATTTGTTGATTCCTCCATAGTCACAAAAGCACTATCAAAATCAGTAAACTGGCATCGAACAAACTTTCACAAATGTCCCCATAATGCCACCTATAGCCCAGGACATCCAGGCCACGATCACACACATTTAGTACTATTTCTCTAATAGTAGTCTCCTTCTATCTGAATAATTTGTGTTTTCTTTGTGGTCAACACTTGATATTTTTTTTTAAGATAATGGGACAATTACTTGGTAGACTGTTCCTCAGTTCGAGTTTATCTACTGTTTCTTCATGATTCGAGTCAAGTTATGCATTTTGGGCAGGAATCTCACAGAAGTGAAACTGTGTTCGCATCGCATCCATCAGCTGGTACATAACTACAGTTTTCCCATCGTCGTGATATTAACTCTGCTCTCTGGATGAAGGTAGTGTCAGCAACTGTGAAGGTACCCTTTGTCTCTTTGTAACCAATCAGTATTTTATGGGGAGGTAGTTGGAGGCTATGTTTATATTCATTCACGATCAAATGTTTGACTTAGTCATTTATATCAATACTAGAGGCCCGATGCGTGAAATTCATACATGGGTAGGGTCCTTAGGCCTGGCTAGCAATCAGGGCGTATCTGTGGGGAGAACAGCGGTGTGATTAGGGGGTCTCCCACTGGCACCCACCTTGGCTGGCCTGGTGGCTGGGAGCAGCTCCTGCGTTAAGCGTATGCCCCCTGGTGGTCAGTGCATGTCACTGCGACTGGTCATTCCACTGGTCATTCTGCCATTTGATCAATTTGCATATTAGGCTTTTATTATATATAAGGATGAACTCATGGATTATTTTTTATTCAATTGGTCATGAACTATAGTATCATTATTGTTCTTTTTTGATGCTTCAGTTATGCCTGTTTGACCACTGGGAGCCACCTCATGCTGGCTTCTCTGCCCTTTGATATGTCCTCACCCTTTTATTAGCACATTCTTACCTCCTAACAAATTCACTGCCTCATCTTGTACTTTGTCTGTCCCAGTCCTGAAAGTAGACTTTCCCCAAAAAGCCCTGGTTCCTTTTAGTGAATGGGTACATAGCAACCAGATTATGACACCTCTACTGGATTATGCCATGCAGCTCTCAAAACCACCATTTTCTATGCCATGTTATACCTCATTCTTGGTCAATTGACGGAGGAATGCTTCCTAACACCAGAGACAATATTTTCTCCATTCATCGCAGCATAGCATTTCCTTAAGGACAATTTACCCAACATCAGTACTTTCTGCATCAATTAGATGTTAATAACCTTGGGTACCAAAACCAGTCCGGCTCCTTCTCTCAAGCCCTCTTCAATGTCAGGTGCAGGTGATGTAACTGACAATGATTCCATACCCTCTCTCAGGCGCCTAACCGCCTTGTTTACTTATCTCCTTCCTGAACTTCCTGAATAAGAATGCCCACAACTCTGCCAAGAGCAAACATCACTAGGTCATCCTGGGCATTCTAAATTTATTCTGGGCCAGAAAACCAGTTCTCATTTCTTCCCACCACATAAACAAACATAAATAACATTTCAAAGACGTTAATGTGCTCCAGAAATATGGAACAATTATGTTACCAAGAGGAACAATTTATATTACCAAGGGAATGCTTAACTTCTATCTAAAAAAACAAAACTGATTCGGGTGAATAATGTTCTGTTCTCCATCAGAACAATAGGCGAGTGCTGGCTTTATATTTATCGAATAACAGGGTCTAATTAAAAATCTTTTCCAGAAGAAAGGGTCATTTTATTCCACCTTTGAAAGAACCTGCTTATAGTTTTGAAATAGCTGGGTTTCTAGTCTCTATTATTTAGGTTTTCAAAACTCTCAGTGCCAAGTGTCTCGGCCAGAATACTCCCACACAGCACTTTGAATAAGTTTACACTTCTTCAAGGAAAGCAAGATATTGGCCAGGAATTCACATGGATTACGGATGGGTTGAATGATTTCAGTGTGTGTCACAACTAGGCATAGTTATGGGTTGAGGAGGAAGAGCCCACGGGTGGGAAATACTGACGATAACAGAAAAAGAACACAGTTGTTAAAACAGGTTTCTGGGCAGGTGGGAGGGGTGGGATGCAGAGGGCAGCTGGGGGGTTTGGCCTTGACCAGGAGGAAAGAGTCATCATCCTCTGAAAGTATAAGGGGGAAAGGTGAGGAAGATGAGGGTGGATGCAGCAAAGCTGCGGATATGACAAAAGGGAAGAGGTTGGTGGCCTCCAGCCTCTCAATAAAGTTAGAAGCTGGGCCCCCTAATTCCCACAAGGTCCTATTCTTGTAGGAAGGTGAGTGTTTCCTTCCACTGGGAATATTGGTTCTTTGACCACTGGTTGTCAGAGATTAGTTAGCACTCCCCATGCCTAATGCCTGAGCTCTAAGGAATTCCTCCTTCCACATAGAAACAGGGAAGGAGGAACTTAAAGGTGAAATTTCTTACTCTAGCTCAATAGCATTTTATGCAAGAAAGGGCATGAGAGGGAAATCCATCATTTATCTATGCCTCCAGTCCCTAGGTAACAGGAAATGGGCTCTGAGAGTTGAATTGTGAGCACAAAGAGCCAACCACACTCCTAATGGCTAAACCTGACAGTCATAAGTCTTAGTTCTAGGAGACAATGATGTTGCATTTGCTAGAAACACGTACGAAATAAAAATCGAGCCACAGGCCTAGAAGAGTTAATGCATTCCAGAACTATTTCTCCTTTGTAACTTTGCAGTGTGAGTTTCAGTGTGTTTGGTGCCCACCACAAAGTCAAAACAGCACAAATGACCGAAACAGAAGCCGGAAATATTGAGGAACGAGAAAGAGAGAAACACGTATAACACATGAAGAGGCGATAGGTCGAGCTTCTGTCTTGAACCCCGTGTCTGTGGAAACCCATGTAGATTTTGTGCAGATGCTGGCATCATGCTATAGTTCAAGCTGTTGTCCCGGTGAGATCATAGACCAAGGCCAAGACTGGGGAGCAGCTGGAGCCTCTTCTGAATGGTATCAACACCCCTGTGAACACCCAGTAGGGCAGAGGCGGAATGCTTGACAAACAGAGGCAATTCGGAGAGCATCCTGGAAAGCAGAGGTCAGGTGGTGCTCATTTACAGGCCAAATCCAGTCAGCAGACAGGTTCTGCTCAGCCATAACCATGAAGGGGCTCACATGTTCTTTCCAACACTTGGCTTTCTACGTTGTAATTGGCTTTATTTTTTTCACTGACTGTCAATGCTTCTTGATAATGATATTTCAGGTAAAAATGCAGTTTCCCATCATTCTTGGACAATCTGGGCCCCATATGCTGTATTGGTAAGAGAAGGATTTGAATATTGTAATCCCCAGTGTCCTCCAACCTCTCCACTCCCTATTATCTCTTTGTCTGGCTCATGACACTATTTATATTTTCTAACATGTCTTTATAGACATCTGAGTTGGCGATATCTGCTTAAAAAAGCCAGCAAAGGGAAGTCCCCCTTAGGTTGGGGGTCACTCTATTGGGCATGTCCTGAAAGGACTCCAGGTGAGGTAGAGTGCTCACCTGGTGAGAGAGTCCTGTGGAGAGCTCTCCCGGGGCACAGCCAATCACAGGCCTGCTGCATCTGGCGCTCAGTAAGTGCTGGTGGAAGGCATGAATACAGGAAGCACATAGATAATTAAAATAAAGAAAAACTGACATGGAGTTTAGCTATAACTTTACTCATTAAAAAGGTGGTTATTTCAGAAACTGGATTCTGTTCTTATTTGTGACAAGCTTTGTCACATTAATTGGACAAACATTTATTATCTAGGATATATAAAGCACTGGGATAGTGTTATGCAAACACACATTTAAATGAGGTATCATTGCTCCTGAGAGTTTAATTAAAAAGTATCTATAAAATGGCAAAAATTATCCCCTTTGTACTTTGCAGTAAGTAGTAATTAAAAAATTATTCAGTAGAATCCCATTTATACCATTATTAAGAATAGTAATGTGTTTGTTTTAATAATATATTTTTATTTGAAAGGTAGCATGCTAATGTAAATGAAAATGCTTTTGAATATTACAAAGATGTTCAAACTTCACACTTCTCTGTTTTATGGGAGAAGAATTAGCTGAATCAACTGTTACTTGAATTGATGTGTAAAAAGTATTTTGTGTTCATGAATTGGAAGCTTCAGTATGATAAAATGTCCATATTATCCAAAGCAATCTACAATTCAATGCTATCCCTATCAAAATTCCATGGCATTTTTTTTGCAGTAATAGAACTAATGATTCTAAAATAGCCAAAAAAAAGAAAAAGGCCAAAGGCATCATGTGCCATGATTTCAAAGTATATTACAAAGCTATAACATCAAAAACAGTATGGTACTGTCATTAAAAAACAAATAAACAACAACAACAAATACCAGACACAACTATCATCGGAACAGAATAGAGAGCCCAGAAATATGCCTAGATATGTCAATTAATTTACAACAAAGGAGCCAAGAATATACAATAGTGAAGGACAATTTCTTCAATAAATGTGTTGAGGAAACTGGACAGTTACATGCAAAAGAATGAAACTTGATGCAGAACTACCACACGATCCAGCAATTTCACTTTTGGGTATTTAAGGAAAAAAGAAAGAAAAACAACTCAAAAGAATATATGCACTTCCCTTTTCACTGGAGCATTCACAATAGCCATGATATGGAAATAAACTATGTGTCCATCAATGGATGGATGGGTAAAGAAAATGCAGTACATAAGAGAGAGAGAGAGAGAGAGAGAGAGAGAGAGAGAGAGAGAGAGAGAGAGAAAGAGAGAGAGAGAGAGAAATATTATTCAACCATGAAAATGAAGGAAATCTTACCACTTCAGACAACATGGATGAAACTTGAGGGCATTATACCAAGTAAAAATAAGTCAGACATAGAAAGACAAATACCATATGTGAAAAGCTTTGAAAAACAAAATACAAGCTCATAGATAGAACAGGTCAGTGGTTGCCAGAGGTAGGGGGTAGAGGGTGGGTGAAATGGGTTTGAAGAGGGTCAAAAGTTATAAAGACTTCCAGTTATAAAACAAATGTCATGGGGTGTAATGTAAAGCATGGAGACTATAATTAATAATATTGTGCTGCATATTTGAAGTTGCTAAGAGAGTAAATCTTAAAAGTTATCAAAAGAAAGAAAATGTATATATGGTGATAGGTGCTACCTAGACTTATTGTGGTCAATATGATACTATACATACATATATCAAATTACTAATTTGTACACCAAAACAAATATGTGTTATGTCAATTATACCTTCATAAAAAACACAGTAGTGGAGAATGGGCTTTTAAAAGGAGCTTAAATTGTTATCTGCAGAGAAAAAGGTGGGTTGGGAAGTAACTGTTTCCACGGTGGCTGGGTTTTAAATGAATGGGGCCTGGAGACTGTCAACTGCAGAATAGAAAAGTTTCCCCAAATTCTGCCTTTCACTGTGAAATTTCATATTTCACAACAAGTCACTGAATGCTCCAAAAATGTTACCAAAAGGAGCCATCAAAATGCCCAGAAAATTACGTAATCAATACCTCTCCTCCGAAGGTCGGAGATTTGGAAATTAATCATTTCAATCCAGAGAGTTGGTTAAGGAGCATGACACTTGCTTTTACCTCCTTAGCTCTCTGCCACGGGGCTTAGGAAAGTCAAATCTAATTGTCATAGACATTTTTCTGAGACACTAAAATATCCTGAGACCCAGTCTCTATCTGAGGATATTGGAGTTTACTTAGGGAGACAGTAGGAAGACTTGTGGAGATTGAAATATAATTCATTCTGCTATGTGCTTATATAAGAAATCACACAGCATGGTAACTCAGCTGCCGAGAGGAGCTTGACAAAGACATAGACACTATCAAACTGAGTCCTGACAAAGGAATCAACTCATGAAGGAATGAGATTACATATATCTATAATAGTATAATCGGAGGGGCAGGGGTGGAGCCTGCGATTGCAGGGGTCTGGACACCTGTGGAGCCGGTAAAGCAGGGGTCTGGGGGTCCCCTGCCCAGGCCTGCAGCCTTGGCCAGAGGCTACCAGTGGGGCAAGGGCAGAGCCGGCAATAGCAGGGGGCAGAATCAGAGCTGGTGATCACAGAGGCCTGGGCTCTGCAAAAACGGCGATCAGAGGGGTCTGGGGGTCCTCTGCCCAGGCTTGCAGCCTCAGCCAGAGGTTACAGGCCTGGGCAGGGGTGGAGCTGGGATTGGAGGGGCAGGGGTGGAGCCGGTGATCAGAGTGAACTACAGAGGAAACACCTTTTCTTAGCACTCATTGGCTAAGCTCCCTGTTTGCCACTGGTACTATTCTTAGTAACTTGGGTAATAAGAATCCCTAAAGGCGATCTAGGGTTTTTCCACCACACTCCTGGAGAATAAAAAATGAAGGTCCACTGCTGGAGAGCTAAGAAATGCCAAATCCTGCTCTAGCCAGTTTGGCTCAGTACATAATGCCTCAGCCTGCTGACTGCACAGTCTGGGTTCAATTCTGACCAAGGGCATGTACCTAGGTTGCAGGCTCCTCCCTGGCTGTGGCCCAGGTCAAGGCATATGCAAGAGGCAACCAATCAAAGTGTTCCTCTCACTTTGATGTTTCTCTCTGTTTTTTCCTTCTCTTTCACATTCTCTAAAAATTAATGGAAGCATATCTTCAGGTGAGGATAAAAAAGAAAGAAAGAAAGAAATGTAATATCCAATGAAAGATATCATGAAAATGCCTAAAGAAAGTTGTCATTTCTTCATGGTGAAGGGACTGGAGTCCATGTTGATGAAAACACCTTGGTGGCAGCGGTGACTGGCAGTGGCTGCAGCAGTGGGGTGATGGGGCTGGTGGCTTCCCCTGATTAGCCTGGTCACCTCCCACAAAGGGAGGCCAGACTGCAACTTAGGCCTGCTCTCTAAGGGGATGAGGGAGTGGGCCTAAGCCATCAGTAGAACACCCCCTGAGGGCTCCCAATATGTGAGAGGGGGCATGCTGGGCTGAGGAATCTCCCCCCCGCCTCTGCAGTGCCCGAATTTCATGCACCAGGCCCCTAGTATATGTATAACCATCCCAGCAATAATTTCCAAGTCATGTCGAAAAGCCTGAAAACAAGTTAGAGGACAAAATGTGAATTATGATCTCAGTCACATAAGAAAAGTCATACTTGGTGTGTGCACATATACATTTAAGTAAATACATTAAAAGATCCAAAGTGACTACTGCAAAGGGGAGGGGTGAGCCATGTACAGGAAATAAAAGATTGATTGCACTCTCTTGGTTTACAGACAATTTGAACTTTTTTCAGCATCACTTGGAGTGTTTACAGCCACCAAGTGCCAGGACCGTAGGGTTGTCATTCACGTTCAAGTGTGAGCAGAGAGCTTGCCCACACAAGCCATGTGCTGAATCGTCCATGCATGGAGGCCCAGGAGTCCTGAAACTTGGCCCTGATGTGTAGTGTAATTTTCCCTTAAGCTTCCATGGTCTTGAGAAAGGCAGGCTCATCAGATAGCAGACGAGAACAGCAGGGGAAACAGCCGGCTTTAAACACAGAGAACTGGGTGTGCTTTTGAATGGGAGGGTTGTGTCCAAGGAGACAGCCACAGGAAATGAATCCAGAAATACAGATTGGGGCCTGATTAAGACGGCGCTTTAACTTTATTTTGTTCTGGGATATTTAATCAGGAGGGGGACGTGGTCAGATTGGACTTTTATGAAGATAAGTGACAGCAATGTGGAGGATCAGTTGGGAGGAGCAGAGCAGCTGTGGCCCAAATACCAGTTAGAAGGCTGGTGCCGCAGCTGAGAGAAGAGGAGACACACACTAAGACAAATGGCAGTGTGGATCGTTGGGTTGCGACCAATTAATTACTATTTAAAAGATAATGAACACAAGCAGTGATAGGGATGTCAAGAATGACTCCGCGATCAAGATTTCAAGCAACATGTCTGGGAAAGCAAACTATCCTGCTGACATGCTCGCTAAACCACGGACTTGCTGACCTTAATCTTGACCTGGGTCAGATGTGTCTCAGAGCCTCAGGTAGCGTTGAGCCTGCCAGTGGGTGCGCATTAATTGGTCCCATGTTAGCTACGCTGAGTAGACAGGTCACTGCCTTGTGCTGCGAGCCAGCTCATATCCCCCCATTTTATTCCTTAGGATATTATAATTTTGTCAGATTCCTTGCTGAGGTATGTCCATAGTGTTCTCTTAATCTGCCTGTCATACAACCCTCCTTAAAAAGAAACAGCACATTAAATTTGGCTGAACTTGTCCTCTGTAAACTAAAGCTGCCTCTTGCTAATCACATTCTTTCCTTTCAAGCTCCCAAACCTATTTAATACATCCACTGGTTTTTCTAGATGTTTACATTAGGACTCCCGGTTTTCCAATCTGATTTTCCCATATTTTTTAGAAAAATCAGTATAGTATTTGCCAACCTTCCATTTCCTGGAACAACTCATATTCCTTAAAATGTATCACACATCAACAATCATATCTCCAGGCTTTCTGAGGATCTTGGGGTATGAGTCATCTACAACCTTGAACTCAATGAAGATGCAGAAGTGAGATCCTCAGGAACCTAGCGTAGTATCTGCATTCACTCCAGAGGCAGATGTAATTTAGCTTATGTGAGAGCAAGCCCTGGAAAACCAGTGCTTCTGGAGTCCGGTAAGCAACTGGAGAGCAGATGATGGATGGCAGGGACCAGATTATATGAGGCACAGTGGCTCGGACGGAAAAGCCAGATGTATCCGGGGAACCATCAGATCATTACAGGACTTCAGTTCTCTCTGAACAGATGAGGGTCAAGAACTAAGTGCTTGTGTGCCCCCCAGGTTCATATGCTGAAAGCCTACCTCAGTGGGATTGGATTAGGAGGCGGGGCCTCTGGGGGATAATTAGATGAGGTCCTGAGGGCAGGGCCAGCGTGAATAGGGTTAGTGCCCTTCATAAAAGTCATGAGAGCTTGCTGTCCTCTGCCATGTGAAGACACGGGGAAAAGACAGCACTCTCCAACCCGGGACAGGGATCCTCACAGACACCCAGTCTGCTGGCACCTTGACCTTGGACTTACAGTTTTCAGAATCATGAGATGGATTTATTTAAACCACCCAGTCTATGGGGACTTGTTACAGCAGCCCCAACTGACTAGGAGAATAAGCAAAATGCCAACAGTCCATTTTCCACTCCCATGGTAGTTGACTCGCCATGTGTTTACCTAGCATTAGCAACATGATAATAATAAATACTCGAGTTCTTTACTAAGTATAAGCCAGGCACTGTGAAGTGTCTGACAAGGCTAATTTCATGCATGTCTCACAATATGCCTACAAGGCAGTGGACTGGCATTCCATTAGAGGACGAAATCCATCCTACCTGGATTGGACGGAGAATGTTTTATTACAGGATATCATATGGCTCATTAGAGGGTCATTAGAGGCTGAAGGCACAGATTCAGGTGGAGTTTACAGAGAACAGTTCCAAACGCCACACCACAGCATTGGCGCTGCCACTTCTAAGAGCAGAAAAACCATGGGCCTCAAAACTAATACGGGCCAGGAGGCCCGCACAGCCTGGAGGCTGCCACCATCAGAGGGCAGCCATGAAGCAGAAGCTGCTGTAGCTTCGGGCGTGGGCATCTGTCCATGCTAGCTACAGTCTGCACCAGCAGAATGGCTGTCCCACGCCTGCCCCTTGGCACCTACAAAGCAAATGACTGGACGTGGTGGACCGTGTAATGTTGCCCCCAAACAGATGAAATGCCTCCACTCCCTCTTTGCCAGCAGAAAAAGCAGCAGCTACAAAAGCCCATCATACTTCACTTCAGCCTTTCACAAAATATATCGTCTGGGTTAATGTCTATCAGACAGAGAGCCCCAGCTCCAAGTGAGGTTGGGAGATGGCGTTTTGATTGTTGGCTTTATTGGCATGTAATTCACATAAAAGTTTCCCATGGTAAGTGTGGAGTTCAGGAACTTTGAGCAATTTCAAGCTTTGATCAAGATACAGGACATTGTCACACCTCCCAAATGCTCACTGGTGTCCCTTCCCAGTCAATCACTGCCTGCCGTCGTAGGCCCCAGGCAACCATGGATCACCTTCGATCATTATGGTTGTGCCTTGCCAAGAATTTCATGTAAATGAAATCACATATTATGTTGTCTTTTGTGTTTGGCTTTTTCACTTTGGAGTTTACATGTTGCTGCGTAAGTCATTAGGGTTGTTTTTGTTTTATTGCTGAGTAATAGTCCATTGCATGGATATAACAATTTGTTTATCCAGGAACCAAAATGGACATTTAGGTTGTTTCCAGTCTGAGGCTGCATCCTCACCATTTGATGTGACAACTTGTTTCCTATTCATTCCTTTGGGCGGGTTGTGTTGTAGTTTAATTTGCATTATCCTAATGACTAATACGGATGAACATTGTTCATATAACATTCACATAACTTGTGGTGTGAAGCATTTGCTCAAATGTTATCTTCATTTTTTAAATCACATTACTGGTTTTCTTAGTATTTGGCTGCAAAAATTGATGATATATTCTACATAAAAGTCCTTCATTATAGAAATGGTAGACAAATATTTTCCTCTAGTCCAGTGGTTCCCAACCTTCCTAATGCTGCATGAGACCCTTTAATACAGTTCTTCATGTTGTGGTGACCCTCAACCATAAAATTATTTTAGTTGCTACTTCCTAACTATAATTTTGCTACTGTTATGAATCATAATGTAAATATCTGATATGCAGGATGTATTTAGGTGACCCCTGTGAAAGGGTTGTTCGACCCCCAAAGGGGTCTCAACCCAGAGGTTGAGAACTGCTGTTCTAGTCAGTGGCTTGTTTTTTAAATTAAAAACTTAAATTTATCTTTTTTTATGGTTTATGTTGTTTTCTGGGTCCTATCTAAAAGATGTTAGCCTAACCCAAGGTCACAACAAATTGTGTGTAGGTTGTTAGTTTTAGCTCCTGTATTTAAGTCTATGTTCATTTTGAGTTAATTTTTACATGTAGTGCTGTATAAAAGTCGTATTCTGTGAGGGGTGGACATTTTTCTAAGTATGCCAGCCCAAATGTTCCACACCATTTGTTGAAAAGATTATCCTTTTTCCCATTAAGTTGTCTTTGTACTTCTGCTCAAAATCAATTGAATATATATTCATGGGTCTATTTCTTGACTTTATTCTGTTCCATTGATCTATATCAATGGTTTTCAAAGTGCCATCTGGGTCCCAGAGATCCTTTAAGGGATCACTGAAATCAAAATTATTTTCATAATAATGCTAAATCATTTATCTTTCACTTTCATTCTCATAAATTTTTAGTGGCATATTCTAGAAGCCACATTATGTGATATTGTAGCAAATCAAATGTAAAAACAGAAATGATAATTTATCATACTATTTTTTCTTTTTTAAAATATATTTTTATTGATTTCAGAGAGGAAGGGAGAGGGGGAGAGAGATAGAAACATCAGTGATGAGAGAGAATCATTGACCGGCTGCCTCCTGCACACCCCATACTGTGGACCGAGCCTGCAACCTAAGCATGTGCTCTGAATGGGAATTGAATGGTGACCTCCTGGTTCATAGGTTGATGCTCAACCATTGAGCCACGCCAGTCGGGCTCAATGCCAGGCTCTACTATACTTTCAATAAATGAAACACCAAATTGATCTTCATAAATGAAAAATAATGCCCCCCTTCTAATTGTGGAGGGCCCTAGGAACTTATGGTTATTTTTCATCAAATATATGTTGTTTAATAATGAAATTATTATAATTATTTTAAAGTATTTAAAATTAATAGTTCAAATATGTCTTTTTATTTGGCTTGAGGTTGAGTTTCCTTGATCCATGGGTTTAAGTTTTCATCAATTTGGAAAAATTTTGGCCAACGTTAACTTCAAGTAGTTCTACCTCTGCCCTCTACCTCCCACCTTTTCCTTTCCTTTGGGGATGCAAATGAAATGTTAGACATATTGATATTGTCCAACAGTTGCTGCTGATGGTCAGTCTTTTCCTTCTCTGTGCTTCATGTCTAATAAATATCTCTTGCTATGTTTTCAAGTTCACTGATCATTCATTCTGTGCTGTCTAACTTGTGATTAATCCTCTCAAGTTTATGTTTCATTTCTGATGTTTAATTTTTGTTGCTTTACATTGGGTCTTTTTCATATCTTCAATTTCTCTCCATTTTTTTTTATATCCTTGGAGAAATTAATGAAAAATTAAGGAACAAAAAAATTCATGAAATGTAATGTCTGGCCCAGGAACTGTCCGGAAAGGTTTTCATAGAGCTGCTGTATAAAAGTCGTATTCTGTCATTTGTCATTATCCTTTACTCTCTCTCAACCAACAAACACAGCTCAATCCTGGAACCCTGGCTTTATAAATCATGGAAGGCAACTCAGGTTCTATTTATAAATGACTCTCAAAGGCCATACTGTGCCCCAGCTCCCATGCCCGACTCCCGCTGTGATATGTCCGTGGATTGAGGTCACACCATGGATAATACGCTTAGCTACACCTCCACATGGGAAACAAGGGTGAAGGCATGAGTATTTCCATCAGCAAAGCGCAGGCTCCAGTGTAATGAAATGGGGTGTAGGATTAAGCACAAAAGCTGATTTTTAACAGAGCTGCTGCCATGGCTTGGCCACTGCACAGATGTGCACGCACAGCAAAGCCACGGGCACAGCCTGTTGGAGAGCGCTCAGATCCCAGGGCACCAAAGGATGTCACTCAGCGCCCAGCCACATCACTGCCCGGGAGCTGCCACACAACAGGCTACTTATCATCTAGAATCCACAGCCATCCCCCTCTGTCTCCCTCTCAACCCCTCCGCTTCTAGCTGCGATTAGACAGGCAAAAGCACATCGCCTAAGGCCCATGGGAGCCCACAAGTTAGACAGCACAGAATAAATGATCAGTGAACTTGAAAACATAGCAAGAGGGATTATTAGACATGAAGCAAGAAGAAGGAAAAGGCTGACCATCAGCAGCGACTGTGGGAAAATATCAATATGTTTAACATTTCATTTGCATCCCTGAAGGAAAGG
This sequence comes from Murina feae, assembly GCA_004026665.1. Classification (NCBI taxonomy): domain Eukaryota; kingdom Metazoa; phylum Chordata; class Mammalia; order Chiroptera; family Vespertilionidae; genus Murina; species Murina feae. The sequence continues at coordinate 55,550 of PVJC01002774.1, read as the reverse complement.
AAAAGGTGGGAGGTAGAGGGCAGAGGTAGAACTATTTGAAGTTAACGTTGGCCAACATTTTTCCAAGTTGATGAAAACTCCTCCTCTCGAACCTGCTTCCTACAAAGGTGACTACCTACCAAGGGTGTTGAGTAATTCCGGATTTAGAAACTTTATCCTAAGTGGCCCCTTGTTTGTATCAAGCAGGCTATTACTTTCTCTTCAAATCACAGGGATCACAAGGTCCACTGCGCCCTTGTTTGGAAGATGAAACAGTCTCTTACTTCAAGACACGCTCAATACACTGCGCTGAGCAGGTGTCCGAACAAGATCCTGCCATAATGTGTGCTCCATGCACGGTGCAAAGGTGAAGGAAGGCTGGTTCTGGGTGCTGGGTAGATAGAGGTTTACGAGATTCGGCCTCCTCCACCTGACATGACGTCACATGGCCCTACTCTTGCACCTTCCAGGCCCAGTGTTCGAGGCGATGGCTGACTTCAGGTCACAGTGGCTTTGCACAGGCTGGCTTAGGGGAGGAGTCGGCATGGCACCGTCCTCATCTTTTCCCCCGGCTTCTGCTGTTCAATGCAGGCTCTGTGCCAAGCCATCTGAGAGCCTGTGAGCCGGAGTCACCCTCTTGCCCCTTTGCCCTGCCTACAGGTTTCCTTTAACGACAGTCAAAGTCCCAGCCGGCAGGCACGCACTTTCTACAGTGAGAGGGGAATGATGAGCAACCCCTCCTTTATGCTGAGTGACACCCACAAAGAGCGGGCACTGGATTCGTGCACTGCATCTTGAAGAGAGGATTACTCGGGGGTCCTTGGGGTTTAGAGAGAGAATGTGAAGGTCGTAGCCGTTCAAGATCAGTGCCCTCCCTAGTCATGGCAGCTGATGGGGATGGTTTAGTGCACTGATTGGTTTGCTTTTGCTTTTAAACTGATGGGGTCCAGGGGAGATGAGAGAGAGAGAGAGAGAGAGAGAGAGAGAGAGAGAGAGAGAGAGAGAGAGAGCGCTTTTACAGGAAGGGCATCCTGTGTGCTCTCTGCTGTCCCAGCAGATTGTGGACAGAGAAACTCGCCTGCCCAGAGCTCGCTGCCTGATGGCACAGATCTACCCAGCCCAGAGCTTCCTTCAAGCACAGCCTTCTGTGGGCAGTTGCCGCCAGGGGGAGGGGGGAATCCTGGCTAATTACGGCAGGAGGGATTCCCGGGTAAACTGCTGGTCCGAATTTGGATTTCCATCTTTTTGCGGTTTTTGTTGACTCCCAGCTTTGGAAGTTTCCGTTGGGAAGTCTGCTAACAATCTAAAAGCTGAATGAAGGGAAAATGTGCTGCCCCCATCGGAATGCGGGACAGTCAGTGTTTGGGGTTTTGGGAAATGGAAAAGGTCTGACAGAAAGGGAGGTTCAGGACCAAAGAATTCCTCATTGCAGGGAGCACTGTGCTCTGCTGGTGTGCAGTGCTAAGGTCCACGTAAGTCCATTTGTGCCCCCAATGCACTTCTCATGACACACGCCTGAGCTGCACTATCACAGTCTGTGTGCAAGGTCACACATTGTGCTTTAATACACACACACACACACACACACACACAATTATTATTGATTTCAGAGAGGAAGGGAGAGGGAGAGATAGAAACATCAGTGGTGAGAATCATTGATCAGCTGCCTCTTGCATGCCCCACACTGGGGATCAAGCCCAGAAACGGGGCATGTGCCCTGACCTGGAATTGAGCCGTGACCTCCTGGTTCATGGGTGGACACACAGAGGGTACTTTTAAAGCTAAAACTGACCTTAGAGATCGCCTATTAACCTGCAGGAAACATATGTCACTGAGGCCCTGACTGCGGACAGCAAAGCCCACACTAAGGATGACTCACTGGGAGGGACCAGCTGTCTCATCCCACGTGTGAGGAACACAGAACCCTAGACAGGACATGTCTGCCCAAAGTCCCAGAGGAAGAGCCTTTCCCCTCCCCTTCGTTCCCCCTCCACCACTGCACAGCATTTTGTGGGGCAGGGCCAGTCAACTGTGACTACCACCTGCATCCCTTCAGAGGGATTCCACGCAGAAGCAGCCATGACTAGAGGCCCACGTCTGCCTGAGGCTCCCGGGAGGGTGGCGGTGGCACGAATGCCATGTGGACACATCCCAGGCCAGCAGACAAAGCTGAGTCCATCAGAGGGCCATCTGCCATCACTCAGTTCAGCCAGGGGCGAGGCACAGACATAAGCTGCTGTTTACCCGCCATGAGGACATCTTCTAGAAAACTCTCCGGAGCTGACTCAACCCCCTGCACCCAACCTGGTCCTGCTTCTAGACCAGGCACAGAAAACGAGGAGAATGAGTCCAGCTGGTTTTCCATCTGAACGCACACATTTCCTTTTCAGTGTATTGCTGCGTACACCCTGCTAAGAATCAAATCCCAAACAGACCGACCAGAAACTTACAGGGAGAAAACAAACAACCGAGGGTAAAAAGGAAGTTAATGAAGTTCCATTGGAGAAATCACTTTACTTGAGCATTGAAAACACTTTTGTCACTCCTTAGCCCATCTTCAGTTGCCAAATCTGTCACCCATTCACGCTAAATGCTTCGGATTCAGCGCGGTAAGCATATTGCAACTGGCTCATGGAGGGGCTGTGCCTCTTCCACCGGCTGTCAGGGAGAGCAGCCTGCATCTCCCCTGCCTGCTCTGCCCTCCAGGCCCCCCGTCTCTGCTCTGCACCTCAGCGCCCCCTCTGCTCTGTGCCTCACGTCCCCAGTCTCTGCTCCAGTGAGGAGCATCGCCATGGAGGTGGAGCAATGATCCACTAGAAAATCCACTTCTCCCCACACCCACACCCACACCCACACCCACAGTCCCTGGTTCCCAACTAGGCCAGCATTTTAGAGTCAGTCGGGGAATCCTTGAAACCACACACACGTCCTGCCTTGCACCCCAGCGAGAACCAAACCATGTCAGTGGGACAATCCCAGTGAGGGCTCTAATCATGAGTGAGACTGGGAGACTGAGCAGGCTTATGCGACAGGAACAGAATGGGGGAAAAACACATTTCAGGAACAGGTGGGGGTTAAAGAGAAACAAGACAGGGAATGTTGAGCGACTCAGAGGCCGCACAGACCTCAGGCCCCTCCCTGGCCCACCAGATGGTGGCTTGAGACTAAGGCTTGGCCGCCGTAGGAGTGGAGTGGGCCTGCGCCCTCCGCTGGAGCCTTCTGTACACTCACTCTGACGTGAAAGGCAGATGAAAGACAGAACAAGAGGAACTGCCACTGGTTGGTAAGAATTCACTCTTGTTAAGAAAAGATAGCTTACCGAGTCATGTGACAGTCCATTCGGTCAATGAAACATGTTGTTTTTGTCACAGAACCCGCCACTCTGACACCAAAATGGAAAGATACCTACAAGGTTTAGATTTAACCAGGAGGAGTATATGGCTTCAACCATTGGTTAGTTGGTGGTTGTTTTTTTTTTTTTAATTGCCCCAATACAAACTCATTTTTTAGAATGGAAACCCACTGGCCCACAGGAGCTGTGGGGAGGGACTAGGACAATGATTACAGCCTGTACTTGTCACGGTGCCCTTCATCTTGCAGACCCAGCTACCATGCGGCCAATGAATTCTAGGTCTGAGAAATGGTTTGCATCTGGAATCTAGACAGAGATCGTGATTTTTCATTGGGGAAATGGCTCCCAGGCTCCCCGCCATCCATTCTTACTTCCTGCCCATCTATTTCCCTGCCATGATGTACCTTCAGCAGTAACCTTGTTGGCTGCCCATCTGTTCTTCCCTGGGACTGCCATGTCGATTAAGTAAGCATCTTTATAATTATATCCAGGTCAAAACCACTTGGCTGCTCCTTCACAACATCTGGAGGTTAAGTGCCACCACCTGGCCTCACTATTTCAGGGAGCCATTGTCCCCATTGCTATCAACAAGCCAAAGCCTCTATAACACTTTCTCCTGCCATCACAGCCCTACTTGTCAGAGGAGAGCCGACACTGAATTTCTGGATGAAGCTGGTCTTCTTACTCTCACACTCCCAATGACCTTGGTGAGTGGTACAGCCTCCAAGAATACCCTGAGAGGTCATCTGGCCTCACATATTACAGCCTCCCCCGCATACCCACTCTCATGAACACTGTAACCCCTTGCTCCACCGTCTGTATAGCAATTCTGGCATTTCAGTTTCTCTCTGCTTCAGCAGCACCTTTCTCCAGGTTCCTAGGGGACACCCAAGAAGTGAGCTTGCACCATCTTCTGAGGTCCTTGTCCGGGTGTTGCATCTCACATTCCAAGAGAATTTCCTCAGGTCAATAAAATCTCCCTCACTCAATCTTTATATGTGGTCCCCTTGGTCTAGGACCCTCACAATGCAGCCCCTGGTGCTCCACCAGCTTCTAGTGCATGCTGGTGAATTCTTGCCCCTCCTGTGGGGCGTAGCTCCGTTCTCTCTTCTCAGGCTTAATCCTCATTATTGATCCCTAGCTTAATCCTCATTATTGATCTGGGGCCAGAAGTGGACATAGGGAGAGGTCCTGAGGGACAGATGGTCTTTCCCTGAGGGGAGAGGTTAGGTTTTTACTTTCCTTGTGTAGGAGGTATAAAGAGGCCTCTAAATTCTACTGAAGAAACCTTCTGGTCTACATAGTTTTTAATTGCTAACTGTCCTCAGCTTCTCGTGAATCCCTTGTAGGCAATCAAAGACACATAACAACCAGCCAATAGCACTGTCTTTGTGAACACTGTTCTTCCCACTCCTGTGCAAAGCCTAAGTCACTGCAGCTTCAGGTCTCCTCCACCAAAGCGTTCTTGCACATCTGCACCAGGGAAGGCGCTAGCAATCAGCTCCTCCTCCTGTGCCAGGGACTCTCCCACCCATCACCCCATCTCGGCCTGCTCTCCCTCAATCTCCTGGACCTTCTGTGTCAGCAGCGCCCCCCGCAGAGGTGGACACTGAGATCCTTGAGGAGGGCAGAAGTATAATGTTCTGAAGGGAAAGAGAGGCAGCAAGTCTGGGCAGGAGGAGCCCCAAACTGCAGTGCAGATCTTTGGTCTCATTCTGTATTTCAGGTGCTTCTTTCAGTAGAAATGGCACCTTCATCACAATCCCACTCAAGTCATTGGCTGGTCCACCCCAAATGAGGTGCGAGTTCAAAATAAAGCAAATCCACAGGAAGTTCCCAGCCAACCACTCTTTCCCAGAAGGCAACTTTGAGGAGCGGGGCCCACCTGTGTGTGGCCCACTGCTTCCGTTCGCTTCCCATGGCACAGAATGCGCCCAGGTTTCTGTGGCTCTTAGTGGTTGATCTCCACTTGACCATACCTTCAGGTTCTTGGCAACGTGGTGACAACCGGTATTTCTGCAAATGTGGAGATGGTTTCTGGTGCTTGCTTTCTAGTCCCTTTTTTTGTGTGGGGATTCAGCAAGACCCCCAAATTAGACTGCCATCGATGCCACCTTCCCAGAATCAGCTGGGGGTGATTTTTCAAGGGAAATGTGGAACACTCAATGAGAAATCCGCCATCTGTGTGTCACTTACAGCAAATCAAGCAGCTGAAAGGACTGTCATCAGGAAAGAGGACATTTAAAACAAGATGTAAGTGCCAAGTTATTATATAGATCTTTTCTTGTTTCAAACCAAGAAAGTGATGTGCCTGAAACAGATTCAAAATTAATTAAATGACCTTGTGACTTCTTTCCACCTGTCACATTCCACTGCACAAATTGCATAGACAGGGGAGACTCGAGAGAAGGATAGGTACAATGGAAAAAAAAAAAAAAAGACGAATTGAACTTGCACAACTGTTCACTTTTGAAAATGGGAGAAAGTTTATGCTTGTTATTTCACACAAATGGATTCACTAACCGTAATTAAGGGTGCTAGCCAATTAAAGTTGCAATAACACCGAAGACAGCTAGCTGTGAAATGAACAGAGGAAGAGTAGCAATTCTCTCCGAGTCTGGAAACTGAAGGTTACACGAGGCTCCATTTCAAATCTTAGACTGAAAAGATAATGAACCTCAGGGCTTTCATGATTCTGAACCAATTCCTTCCATTTTAGAGTACTTTCGTCTCTAAATTTTCCCTCATGAATATGGCAGGTGCGACCAGATGTGCAGCCTGTGCACTTCCCACATGGACAAGGCTTTGAGGGGCTGCTCTGCCTTCCCACTCCCAGGCACATGCTTTCCATAAGCAGCCTTCCCATCCCAAAGGCACCAGGATGGTTCAGTGGGAGGGGAGGGGCTTTGGCAAGATTGGGCTGACCTGGATAGAAACCAGCTCTGCTTCTTCATGGAGAGGCACTGGGTGATTCGCCTAAACTCTGAGCTGTTTCCTCTTCCGCACCATAGCCTATAAGCTCTATGGAACTTGCCCCACTATAACTCTCCTGCCCAGAGCTTACCCACTCTTCCAGCCCAATCTCAAAAGTGCCCTCTCTAGGAAATCCTGGCTGGCTCTCCGGGTTAAGTAAAATGTGTCCCCCACCCCCTGACTCTGTGTAATACTATATTTATAACTCTTGAGAAATTTCTCATTTTGTGCTTTGTATTATTTTATTTCTGCCCTTCTCTTATCCTTCAACTAGAATTTAACCTCCTTGGGGGTCCTGGCATGACCCTGACCTATCTGGGTGCCCCTGGAATACTTCCACCAGCCCCAGGAATCGTACACTAGGTAAGCAATGAACGTCCTGTCCCACTTAATTAGATCCCAGGGACACGAGGATGTTGAAGCAAGTGGACAATGTGGCTGGTGCCTAATTTTGTATGAAGCCATTCCCTGTTCTCTGTAAAATCTCATTGTACTTCTCCTATTTTTTAGCATCCCCTCCCCACGCCCCAGGAGACCCTTTCTCAATGAATAAAGTCTTCCCAGTCACAGGGTAAAGGACTGGCACTTTCATTTCAAAGCACTGATGTCTCTTTGCATAAAGCCCCCAATAACCTTGAACTCCTTTTCTGAGATTTCACGTCTTGATCCTTTCCAATGCAAATAGTCAATCAAAGGGAAACCATTTTTTAAAGGACTTATCTTTTAGGGTGTTCTCACTTTGATGAAAAAAGACACTATGATTTTTTTTTTTTACTAGTCATTTCTTCTCCTAAACCAGAGTCCTCATTTAATTCTACTAAATATAGTTTCACTAGGGGCCTGGTGCACAAAATTCGTGCACAGGGGGAGGGTGGGGGTCCTTCAGCCCAGCCTGACCCCACTCATAGTCCAGAACCCCTCAGTGGATGTCCTCTAATGGCCCCAGTCTGGCAGGCACCGTGTGTGTGTGTGTGTGTGTGTGTATGTGTGTTGCCACTGGGGGCTCAGAGCAGTCATCCTGTGTGTGTCTATCTGTTGGGGGCCTGCCCCCAGGCACACCATGGAGGCTTAGAGCAGGCACCCCCCTGTGTTGATCTCTCAGACTCCTGCCGTCCCCTGCATGTTGCTCTATTTTTTGAGCTGTGGCCAGGGCTCAGTACTGCCTGTCTGCCAAGTTTGCCTACTCCCCATCTGCCTCCAGCCACCAGAAAGCTGGGAAAACCCCTCCTGTTCACTGCCTTGTGGTCAGCCCAGCCTTCCCCACTCCCCGATCCCTGCAAGGGGACTGGGGAGCCGGCCAGGCAGGCAGCGGGAGTCCAGCGGCCTTGCTGTGGTCCCGGGCTGCCTTTCTCCCACTGCCGGGTCCCCTGAAGGAGACTGAGGGAGCCTGGCCTGGGAAGGCAGCGAGGTGGACGCCTGGGGGCCTCACCGCTTGCCCAGACTGTCTTTCTCATGCTCTGGGGTCCCCGAGGGAGCCTGTACAGGGACTTCAACGAAGCCTTGGAGCACCTGCGGCACAGGGTCATTGCCACACGCGACCCTGAAGAGATCCGCGGTGGTGGCCTCCTCAAGTACTGCCACCTCCTGGTTGCGTGGCTTCCGGCCGCAGCCCAGCACCGACTTTCCCACCCTGGGTAGGCAGCGAGGTGGGCACCCAGGGGCCTTGCTGCTGGCCTGGGCTGCCTTTCTCTTGGAGCCTGGCCTGAGCAGGCAGGGCGGCTTGGGCCTGCAGGGAGGCAGCCAGTGCCCACCATCTTGGCTGGGTTAATTTGCATACAGCCGCTCTGATTGACTGGTAGGCATGGCTTAGGCATCCCAAAGAAACGGTCAATTTCGATATTACGCTTTTATTATAGTAGATTATGTCTTTTTGCAACTTAACACCATTTATAATCACTATAAATAATTCTGAATTAAGTATACAACATATATTAAACTATTTTTCATCTGTCCCTTATATAAAGTTAGAATGTTGCCCAGCCAGTGTGCTAAGTGGTTGAGTGTTGACCTATGAACCAGGAAGTCACCATTCAATTCCCATTCATAGCATATGCCCAGGTTGCAGGCTCAGTCCCCAGTGAGGGGCGTGTAGGAGGCAGCCGATCAATGATTCTCGCTCATCATTGATGTTTCTTTCTCTCTCTCACTCTCCATTTCTTTATGAAATCAATGAAAATACATTAAAAATGATAAAGTTAAATTTTTTTTCCAAACAGTGCAGTGCATCCTTTAGCACAGCGCTGCTGTGCTGAAACATACATGTGGAACTTAAGGGGAGCCCTACGTGGAACTCTTCAGGCGACCTGGTTCTTGGGTGAGCAAGAACCCACAGATCACTCCACTGGCGGCATGTTTATGTACAGGTGCTGTGGTAAATTCAGATTGGGCATCCAAAGGATTACCCCTCTCTTGGGCTATCACCACTTGTGTGGATGGATGGGCTGTTTGGCTCGGCTCTCCTATTACCAGTGTCCACTGAGAAATGGGTTTTTAGAATGATAACTGACTTGTTAGTAAATAAACAAAATGGTCAAACAAATGTTACACAGTTTGTCTTTTTATAACTTCCTTTGGAATATTACTCTCCTATCATAGAAGTGACTTTTCCTAACGTGTTGAGTTATATATTTTCATTTCCTAATGCTATTGAATTTATGAATATGATTCATCATTTCTAATCAATGAAAGTGTGTTGCAGTTTGGCTAAACAGCAACTAAAGTTTAATTACGTTTTCAGTCTCTGTGGGGGAAAAGTCATTCATTCTATAAGGAAAAGAAAAATTCATCACTTGGGAGATTTTACGTGATTAAAAACTTATGCAATTATTTGACTGGGTATCATTGCTTTGGTAAGCAGTTCCAACCCATCAATCTAAGAGCATTCTATGTTTCCATGACAGGGTTGTGCTAATATGATAAGAGGAGAGCCACTCTCTGATGTGTCTGTGCCTCAGTCTCTCTAACTACAAAGTGACAAGAATATGTGTTTTCCTGTTCTATCCTGAGAATCATAACTGATGTATTAGGACATTTTGTCACATACAGAGTTCTATAAATATATTAATGATACTCTCTTTGCCAACCATTTTGCAGAAATGGAAGTTCGTTATATTTAGATTTACAAACATCAGGTTTTGAAATTAATTGCTACTGCCAAAGAGATCTTTACCTCTTTGGACAGAATGAAGAAATACATAATTTTCATGGAACTTTGCCTAATATTTAGTAGTATCTTAATATTTAAATTAAAAAATGTTTTCTTATGATTTTTAGAGAGAGAAGAGAAAGAAAGAAACAGCAATAGGTTGCCTCCCACATGCGCTCTGACCAGGGTTTGAGCCCAAAACCTGGACATGTGCCCTAACTGGGAATTGAATGGGTGACCTCCTGGTACATGGGATGATGCTCAACCAACTGAGCCACACCATCCAGGGCAGTGCTTGAATTTCCTGAAGGACTGGTTTCATCATGTGTAGATGTCAAGCTGCCGGGTAGAGGAGTCATTTGTACAGACTGGAGAGGTAAACCAGAAAGAAGTCCCTGGATGCAGTGTCCCCAGAGCAGGCCTCAGTCAGACCCAAGTTCAGAGTCCTGCTTAAGCATTTGCAAACAATCTGAGCAACTGTACAGTTTCATACCTATGCTATTCATAAGGCAATGACGTTTCAGCTTTACACTATGATGCAAGAATACATTCTTTCCTAAGGTTCTGATTGCTTCACAGCTCAATGGAAAGTCGTTTCTATTAATACATATTACTCCTGTTTTCCTGATGGGTTTATAGATATAACAAACCTCGCAAGGCAGTGAAATGACTAGGGCTTCTTTGGCAAGAATGGAAAACCTTCCTTTTTGACCAAGAATATAACTCTGGGATTGGTCTACCCACCAGGTCATCTAGATCAAAGCTTCCCTTGATGGGCAGTTATCACAGCTATATGCTTATCTCCTCCAAAAGGAACATAAATAAAGTTCTTGCCAATCAGAGGGACTGTAGTACCGGGGTGTTCACACATACACACACACACACACACACACACAATTTGTAACAATCAAAAGTGACCAATTTCCAGATATTCCTCCATTCCTAACTCATTCCTAACATAATGAGATTTCACGATTTGGTGGATGCTCCTAGGCTGTCTAATGAAGGGACCTGCCTCCTGTCACTCTGCATTCTTTCCTTAAATCCCTCTTTGTTCAAAGAGCAGAATTACATCAAGGTTCATCCAAAAAACCACTAATATCCCATCTTCCAGATATGAAGCTAGAAATAGAGGGAAAGTGTTATAAAGTGCCTTAACTTTACATACTAGCTGCATTTTTTAGTTGATGTGGGGTCCATGGACTTTGAGCCCAGGGCCTTAAGGTGTGAAGTATACCTGGCAGGCTGACAGAAGTCTTGCATTTAATGAAAGTCAGCCTGCCTGCGGGGACATGGAGCTTAAGCTGACATACTGTAGTTTGCATGGAGACTAAGATGCAAACTCCAGCACATCCAATAGACATCATCAATGAAAATCTCCATGAGCAGGTTACACATGTCAGACACAACCAGATAAATAATAAATGTTAATATATAACTGAGGATACTGCCCAGAACACAGCACAGAGAAATAAAGAGAAAAAGACACGAAGGACAAAATAACAAGATAATAGGAGACACAAAAGGAGAAAAGGGAGGATGTGATTGGAAGCAACAATAAACAAGAATTTCTGAGTTGATGGACTATATATGTTCTCCAACTCAGGAAGCTCACTAGATCCCAAGGAGAATAAATATGAAGACATTCACAACATGATTACAGCAAAACTGCAGATATAATAGCAGCTCAAGAGCAAGTATAAGCTAGTTAAAAGGAATAATGGTTAGACGGGCGGCTGACTTAACAATGACCAAGGAAGAGGAGAGCAGAAAATGGATCTTCAATGTCCTGAAGCTAACTCTTAGCACTAAGTTCTATAAAAATTGTATTTTTGAGAAAAAGGAAACAGAATCAAAGAGTAGAATAAAATTAGGTTGAACCCTATTGGTACGTACATATGATTGAACCTAGCAACAGTAGCTAACCTTGGGGATGTTAAAATCAAATGGGTGGATCCATATATTTGCCCAAGCACATCCAACTATATACTTAACACTAGAGGCCCAGTGCACCAAAATTTATGCACTCGAGGGGTCCCTCAGCCCAGCCTGTGCCCTCTTGCAGTCTGGGACCCCTTGGAGGATGTCCATCTGCTGGCATGCTTGGCCAGTCTGGGTGAGGGGCTGAGGGCAGTTTTCAGGCTGCCCACAAGTCCCTTCAGGGTTTGGGTCCCTACTGGGGTGCCTGTCCAGCCTGGGTGAGGGGCTGAGGGCCATTTTCAGGCTGCCCACAGCTCCCATTGACCCAACGTCCCAGCGAGGCTGGCTGGAATCAGGTTTTTGGAGTTTATTTATCTTCTATAATTGAAACTTTGTTGCCTTGAGCCAAGGCCTAGGCAGGCAACGAAGCCTCCTGTTTGCTTCAGCTCTGTGGCTTCTATAATTGAAACATTGTTGCCTTGAGCAGAGGCCCAGAGGCCTAGGCAGGCAGTTTCCTCCATCACTGGCCTCCTGTTGGCTCTAGCTCTGTGGCTGCCGGCCGCCATCTTGGCTGGGTTAATTTGCATGCAGCCACTCTAATTGGCTGGTTGGCGTGGCTTGGCCAGTGGGTGTGGCTTAGGTGTAACAGAGTGAGGGTCAATTTGCATATTACTCTTATAAGTACCACGTGCTAACCGATTGCGCCACTGGAGCTCCATGCATATTACTCTTTTATTAGATTAGATGTGTGCATTTTCTTGTATATAAATGAGAGCCCAGGAGTTTATTTTTAAAACAAATAGAACTAAAATACTACATATAAGAACAACTCAAAGACCATTTACTACATTTAACGCATTCTGACATATCTCTACTGTTTGGGAGGAGGACAGGGATAATGCGTAATGTTAGACTGCATCAAGGCAAGTGTGCACAGTGAACAGGAAAAGAAATACTGAAAGAACCAAAACAGACTGTCAGCCCACGTGAGCAGGGGCAGTGTGTTCCTCATCCTTCCTGTGCGTAACTTTAAAAATAGAACAGACGCACAGAGACCTTGCGGCGGTACCGGTGATGAGAGTCACCTAGATCATCCAGAAAGCTTTCACTATAAGGTGATGTAAATGAAAACGAAACGAAAGCAGAGGCCCTGCAGAGCCTGGAGGATAGGTCTCTAGGTCAGGATTTGAGGGATAACTTCCCAGATCATGAAACAGAACCTCCAAGAGTTTAGCCACTTCATGGAACCTAGAAGAGGAGATGCCCAAGAGGACTGGAGCAGGGCCAGCGTGCGGTCTTCACCCGGGCACCTTACCCAGGGGATGCACAGGGTCCTGCAGATAAAATGAGCTGCAGATTACAGCTCGCAGAGGAATGTGCAAAGCTTTAGAGAAGTGGGAAACCTCTGTACACTTCCGGGCCAGGTGCTGGGTTTAAAGGTAAGGGCGCTGGGGTCCTGAGAGACTGGTGTTCATGCTCCATTTGTATTCCTGAACAACCAACTGTTACCACATAATTACATTTTTCACACCAGAGACAAAGATGTATGGAGCACCTTGACAAATGCCTTTAAAAAATGCGTGATTCAGGACAATTATTTCAGTTAAGGTAGCTAATTGGGTACTTTGAGTATTTAATGTGTTTGCATGCCTAATTAACCATAATTTATTTAAAAGTACTCTAATATCAAATTACTGTGGGATGCATTTGAGGCTAAATTATTCTTTTAAGAAGTGTTATTTCTGTCCATTTCTTTTACAGTGCAAAGTAAAGCTAAAATTCTATTCCATTAAAGGAAGATCATCAAGTGGAACTAAAAACACATTTTTTTTTTTTAAAAAAAGAGCAGGAATAAAATGTTGAAAACTAAATCAAAACACATTAATGCCTCATTCAAGCACTATAAGATAAACAGTTTCATTCAAGTTAGGATAATTCACAAATGAAATGACAGCAGTGGGGTATGGGAGAAAGTGTGACAAACTAAGTCAGACCTCTTGGATTTTTAAATAGCACTTCATTGCTGACAGCTCCTTAATAGTCTTGACCTCCGCATTCTCATCTGCACAGTGGGTTTATGTGGTTACCTTCAAATGCTGAAATCCTAAGATTCTAACAGACAGACTTAATTGAGTGGAAGCACTTTTGTCCAGGGCCAGTGGCCATCTGATAGACCTGGATCGTCAGAGCAGCCTGTGCATCCTTCCCTGGGTCAAGTGCTTATTGCTAAAAGCCTAGAACCCTCTCTGTGGAGCCAGGAAAAACAACCGGATGGTGTGTGGGGCTGCAATCGACATGGATGTGTTTGAATGTGTTCACTTTAGCAGGTGTGAGGTAGGGGGAGCGGAAGCATCACTACCCTCCTGTTTGGTAGGGCAAATCCCTGGAGGAAGTACCTACACACAGTGAATGCGGCTCCAGGCCAGGTCCTGACTTCTCTAGAATCCTTTCCCTCCCCTTGCAATTCTTATAGACAGTGGCGTCTTAAATCTGGCCCTGTAGTTCTTACCTGGAAGCAAGAGCCTCCTAATTCCTCCTGCCGTCTCCACCCACTCACTTCCCACAAGCTACAACGGATCAAGAGCATATGTACGCGAGATTGTGTTAAAAATCTCACTGGCTGCCCCGTGCTTTTAAACAAAACCCACAATCCTTAGCGTGGCATCCAAGGTCCTTGAAGGTCTGCACCATGCCCATTTCTTCAGTCATCTCACTGCTCCCATTTTAATAACTCAATGCTCCATCCATTCCAAGCTATTTCACTCCCAGAGCCCCGAATCTTGCACTGGATGTGTGGTTTGCCTGACAGGGCCTGTAATTTCCACTCTGCACATCCCTTTTCTGCTTGGTTCGCTCCTGGCTTCCAAAATCTCCAGAATGCTGTGTTGACAATCACTGGAGCCTGTTCCGCGGTACTGTCATCATTTACTGTCTGAACGATTTTCTCCACTGGACTGTAAACTCTTTGAAGACATGTGCAATGTTTTAATCATCTGTGTTCCCAGGCCTACTACAACATTTTCTGAGAGTAGAAGGTGTATAAATATGTTGTGACTGAGTAAATATCTACTTGTGAACTTTGTAAGAAGATGAAATAATCTTTCAAACCAAAACCCTTCGTGTAAGATTTTAGAATACTCAGGTTTAAATCTTCACACCTTTCCTGCAACTTTCAAATTATATAGTATTTATGACCAATGGGCCCACCTGAGTTAGAGAAATAGAAAAAACAAACAAACAAACAAAAACCAACCATCTAAATAGTGAGGGTATTTTCTGCAAATAAAGGTTTTCATGAAAACTAAATATTTCCTGAAAATTGTTTTTGATGGTAAATGAATATTTGTCAGTAACCATTATTAATGTACTAGGGGCCTGGTGCACAAAAATTTGTGTACTCGAGGGGTCCCTCAGCCCAGCCTGTGCCCTCTCTCAGTCTGGGACCCCTCGGGGGATGTTCACCTGCTGGTGTGCCTGGCCAGCCTGGGTGAGGGGCTGATGGCTGTTTGTGGGCTGGCCAAGCCCCCCAGTGAGGACCCTCACCCCATGGGGGTGTGGCCAGCCTGGGTGAGGGGCTGAGGGCAGTTTTCAGGCTGCCCACAAGTCCCTTCAGGGTTTGGGTCCCTACTGGGATGCCTGGCCAGCCTGGGTGAGGGGCTGAGGGCCATTTTCAGGCTGCCCACAGCTCCCATTGACCCAAAGTCCAGTGAGGCAGGCTGGAATCAGGTTTCTGGGGTTTATTTATCTTCTACAATTGAAACTTTGTTGCCTTGAGCAGAGGCCCAACCAACCTAGGCAGGCAGTTTCCTCCATCACTGGTGCAATGGAAGCCTCTTGTTTGCTCTAGCTCCGTGGCTGCCGGCTGCCATCTTGGCTGGGTTAATTTGCATGCAGCCACTCTGATTGGCTGGTGGGCATGGCTTGGCTGGTGGGCATGGCTTAGCTGTGAGGGTCAATTTGCATATTATTCTTTTATTATATTAGATAGCCTTTGCTAGCAGAGCTGTATTTCTTTGTTTTATTACAAAATATAACAATATCTATAAGGATGTCTTCAAAATATTATTTAATTTGTGTAGATTGGGGGGGATGAGGGGATGGGAGGGGGAAGCCATTTGTGAGGAGGATGGTACCTAAGAGTCTAAGATCAAGAATAAGGGCAGATATGATTGAAGGCATCATTTGCTCTATTCACTGTGCCTGCTGACACCAATTACACATTTCACAACCAGTTACACTTTCCAGGAATGCTAGTGATCGACTTGGTAGTAACACCTAAAATTCAGTTGTCATTTATTATTTGTCTAACACTGTTTTAAACACCTTACACACAGATACATTTATTCCTCATGACCCTATAGGGCAAGTAAAAATATCTTCTCCTCTTTGGTGTGAGGAAGCTGAGGTAGAAAAGGGGTGAGTAAGTGCCAAGTCACATCGAGCCAGCAATGGACTCCGTGTGGCCCGGCTTCAGGTGGTCTCCCTTGGGTGGCTCCTAGATTGTAACAGGTAAGAGGAGGCTCCACCTCAGGAGACTGCTGCCAGGGTTAATCCCTGGGCAGATGGTATTACTGGCCTAATTCTTCAGCTCTCCCTACTGTTATGCATTTTGCTCTTTTCCATGTGGCATGTCACCTGTCACAGATTTCTAAACCTATGTCCCCCAAGCTCTTCTCCTGAAACCCAGTGCCATAACTAATATACCTCAACAAAGCCCATGATGTAAAATCACTGATTCAGAGGAATGGCTACTTGCACTATTGTGAAAAGCCCAAGGAGCAAAAGAACCACATAGGCACTTACGGGGCCATAAAGTGGCACAGTCACTTTGGAAAGCTGTCTGACAGTTTCTTACCGTTAAGCACGCCCTCGGTCTGACCCAACAACCACACTTCTAGGTATTTATCCAGTCGAAGTGGAAATACAGATCCATAAATAGACTTGTTCATGAATGTTCAAGCAGCTAAACTGAGCAATAATCCACATGTCCATCAACAGAATAGATTTTTTAAAATAAACCCTTTTATTCACACAATAAAAGTGTTACCACTCAGCAATGATAATGAACAAAGTGTAGACACACAACACAGCATGCATGAATCTCAGAAACATGACATGGAGCAAAGAGAGTCAGATATAATTCACTGTATAACAAAGATTCCACTTATACAAAGCTCAAGATACACAAAGCTTAGCCACAGTAACAGAAGTAAGAAAAGTTGTTGCCTCTCAGAGTGGGAGCTTTATTAGAAAGGGCTGTGCCATATGGGTTGATAAACATATTCTGTATCTTGATAAGGGTGTGGGTTCATGGATACAGACATTTATCAAAACCCTTTGAAGTCTTCCTTTAAGATATCTGAATTTCACTGTATGTGGATTTTACCTCAAAAGTACTATATTAAAAACTAATGGCAGCAGTAATTGTCTTTCTTCTTGCAAAGTACACCAGTGGAGGAAGAGAAAAAGACTCTCCTCTGGGTTCCATTCAGGAGGCCATGTTTTTTCTATCTTCGAGATCATCGTTTTAAGTGGAACTCACCAATTCTCTTTCCATGTCCTGTACCAAGCTCTTATGCCCACTTCTTTTGGGCAGATAACATTTACTAGCCTAGAGTCGTCTCTCTTCTTTGTCCTTGAATGCTTCTATTTTTAACTGCTCATTTCTGAGTTCACCAAGGTCCATTAGAGACAGATTGAAGAAGCAGGAAAAGAATAAAGCACCAAATATAGGAAAGAAAAGAAAATCTCCTGACAGCTATTATTTTATTTTGGAATTAATACTGCTCTCAATGGTACCGGATGCCAAATAACCTACCAGACATCCCCATGCTGCCCCGAGCCCTTAGAAATAAGAAATACCAAACATGAGATTGACTAATGGCAGTGACAGCCCCTGAGGACATAAATATCCCTCAGTCAAACTGGAAACAAGGCTGGTTCCTCGTGGATCTCCTCCAGACACGTGAGCACTCGGATGCAGGGAAACGATGGTCAGAGTTAATGAAGACTTGTCAGGGCTGGGCAATGTGGAGTTGGAGTTGGCAGCTGACTGACTCTGGCATATCAGGAGGCAATTTGTCTGAGAGCCAAGCACAAACCAAATACCTGGTAACCAGCGATGGCCAGTGCAGCTGGGGTTGAACTCCAAGCCTTGTCGCCACTTGTCATTCCATTGAAAAGCCATTAAGACTGTAAGGTCTGCTTTATCACTGCCTGCTTGTTCATTCCTCCTGCTACCGTTATCTCTTGCGATCTCTTCTCTAGCACTGAATGCCACCTACTGATAAGAAACTTATTTTCCTGCTCTCAATAAACTGCAGACAGGAGCTGGTGCATTTTAATTTCCTCCACAACACCTTCCTGCACCTTAACAGGGGCTCAGGTAAGTAATAAGAGGTGAAAGGAAGTGAGGCACGCATTGAGTCCAATAACCTGGTGTAATTCTGGCCACCACAAAAGAACAACTCCTAGTCCAGGGCGCAATAACTGGAAGGTCCCCTGCCCTGGTCAGTGTGGCTCAGTTGGTTGGGTGTCCTCTTGTGTACCAGGAGGTTGCCAGTTCAATCCCTGGTCAGGGCACATGCACCTGGGTAGGGAGCATGCAGGAGGCAGCCAACTGATGTTGCACTCTCACATCAATGTTTCCTCTCTTTTCCTCACCCTCTAAAAATCAACAAACTATTTAAAAAATCTCTAAACAAACAAAAAAAGAGTCTCTAAACAAATTGAAAAAGAAAGTCCCATGTCCCTCAAAGCACCCAAGGGGTCTGGATCTTCATACACCCAAGCTCCCAATCTCTTGTCATACTGACTGAAAACACTAGCGTTTCTCCAGGGAAACATACATTTTTTGATGAATAAAGACTTGGAATTGCCCCCCTGTAAGTTCAGATTAGTGTTTATTCCAAAAAGAGTTTGCCACAAACTTCCTATAGAACTTCCCACGTGTCAGTGTTTGGAGTCTGGGATTTAGAGACCACCTGGGAGAGGTGTTGGTGTTTGGCTTTTGCTGATTGGCTCACACTGTGGACTTCTCATTAACTCTGACCATCCTTTTCTTGTAGCTGAATCCTGATCTACCTAAAGGCAGCGCATGGAAAACTAGGCTTGTTTCAGGTTCTACTGAGCCACTGATTGTCACTTTTGTGGTCTGAGCACATGGAAACCTGATGTAGAGGTGAACTCAAACATATGTGGACTGCAGGCTATTTAGCATGACAACGAATTCTCGCTCTTTTGTTCACTAATATTCTCTTAGCACCCACTCCTTCTAAAATATATATATAGAAAAATTTTAGTCAAATGAATGAAAGAATGGACTATTATCCCTGAGATGCCAGATGTGGCTATACATAATTTTTCATGCGTTCATTTATCAACATTTTATTGAGAACCTCATTTGTGCCAGAAACTGCTGGTCCTGAAGGATATTGCTGTGAGCAAGGCAGACAAGCACCCTGTGCCCACAGAGTTCACACTCTGGGGAGGTGGGTCAGTGGGATAAATGGATAGAAAATAAATTGCAAATAGGTCATTGCAGAGAGCGATGAGAAGGAAGGCTGTAAGGAGGATGCTGACAGAATGGAAATGGAGAATACCCTGGGTGGGGAATAGACTTCAGATAAACTGGACGAATCTGAAGGACGAAAGAGAAACAATAGTGTACCGAGCCGAGACCAAGCTTTCCAAAGAGAGGGAATTGCAACGGCAAAGGCTAAAGTAGGAAAGTGTTTAGTGGATTTAAAGGCCGGAAAGGAGGGCAGTACAACCACATGGTAGTGAGATCAGGGGACAGTTGTTTGAGGTCATTGAGAAGACGGGACCACCAGTTGACCCCAAAGCTGGACCAGGCAATTGGCGGCTCCCTCCAACCCCCTCACCTCGTCAGTGGAATGCATGCTCTGTCCACCGCCCTCCCAGTGGGAGTTCTTCCAGGGACACAGCCTGGAGAGAGTAAGTGTTGAGAACGTCTGGACCACATGCATGGCTGAACCCACTGAAGCCCTCTCGATCAACTTGAGAATTCTGGGGAGTAGGTGTGGAAATCTGCTGGTCTTGCAGGTGCCCAGACAACCCTAGTAAATAAGGTCTCTAGCTTATTAACCCTGCCACCTACCAGTGGCCTTTATCTCCCTCTTCTTCCTCCTATCCCAGGGAAGCTGAAATCGAGGAAGCTGAAAAACCTACGCAGGAAGGCTCTCCCGATCTGGCCACCAAAGTTGTTCCCATGTACAGTGACAGGTGACTGTCCTCAGGGCTGTGCACACAGGGCATTTTAAGCATAAAAGCCTTAAGCAAAACCGCGGCCTCAGGATAGCTAACCATCCTGTCAGAAATAGGTGGCAAGCCAACCAGCAGACTTTTTTCAAACCAACTCTGAGGTGCAAAGAAAAGCTCAACCTCATAGTGACAATTTAATAGAACAGATAACTTCAAGTTCCAAAGTCCTCACATACTAGTATCACACATTGGCACCTCTGGTAGAACTTACTGCTCTAGACTAAGAGAGACTTCTGACACAGTGGATCCCAGCTCACCAGCATACCTTGGTCCACAGACCAGAGAATCAACAGAGCTGGTGTTTTTATCCATATTCACCCCTGGGGGCAGGGGTAGGGACAGATATGATATGTGGAGGTTTTTCCAGGCTGAGGAACCAGCTTAATATAGATAAGATTTGTATAAACATCACCATTCAAGTCTCTTACAGTGAACTCTCTCTCTACATTAAGAGTCATTAAGAATTCCAGGCTTCAGCCCCACCAGTGTGGCTCAGTGGTTGAGCGTCAACCTGTGAATCAGGAGGTCAGGGTTGGATTCCCAGGCGTGGGCTCCGTTCCAGTGTGAGGTGTGCAGGAGGCAGCCGATTAATGATTCTCTCATCACTGATGTTTCCATCTCTCTCTCCCTCTCCCTTCCTCTCTGAAATCAATAAGAATATATTTAAAAAACAGTCCAGGTCTTCAAAGCTGAATTTTCTCTAAGGTACGATAACCCCGTTCAAAGGGAAGGCAGCACTGTGGAGAACAGACGACCTGGGATGGGCTGCAGAAACCCGTTTCAGTCTGGCTCAGCGCCGCAAGGACTCTGGGCAGCGAGGGAGGATCATCTGAGAAAATGAAGATGGATGGAGAGGGCAGGCGCTAGTGAGACACCAGATGGACTCTGTGTTACTCTTCGGAGAGCAGTGCCCACAGCTTGGCACGGAGACCTCACAAGAGAAGGAAAAAGAGCTGCAGAGAATTGTGAGCCGTCACGTTCCTGGGAGAAACAGACAAAGTGAATCTGCCTGTCTTCGTGCGAAAGGAAGAGCTAAATCAGGAGGCACAGGAGCAGGCCCGACGGGGCGATCCGTCAGGACACTGCAGAGGGCGTCTCGGATGCGCAGCTCCCAAACAGGACCACGCGGCCTGCACTGGCCTCCTGGAGCGGCTTCAGGAAAAACCACATGCAGGACCTGAAGCAGGATAAGCGGTGTTTCTAGGAAGCTGCAAGGCTGACATCGTGGAAGCAAGAGAGAAAACAAGGAACAGAAAGCAAAGCAAAAGGACAGTGGTACCTCCAACCCTGCCTCCCAGGGAGGGAGGCTGGAGAACAGCAGGGAGGGAGGGGGAGGCAGGGTATGCATGGTCAGTCAACAAATGCTCTTTGGAGACCCGTGACCTCCCCGTCTGCTGTGACCCACAGCGGAGAATTAAAAAGCAGTGCCTCCCTACCTCAGAAGCAGCAGCAGGAGATTCAGGGACCAGGTGTAAGGGACCATAAACCCGGGACAGACTGCAGATAGCCTCCGGGTAAATCTTCCTCCTGCCTCTGCCCACTGCGATTTTTCAAAGAAGAGACGTCTTCCATTTAAAGACAAAGCAATAGCCACTTAGGGATAACTGCGCACAAATTATTCCTAAAAGGAACTTCCCTTGAAATCTTGGGAAAAGTTAAAGAGGTTGAAGCTATTATACTTGGGTACCCAGGCAGAACAAGCAAGTCACACGGGAGGGGTACACACACAAAATCAACCTGGGCCTGGCTTCCCACCAGCAGCACGAAGCCAGCAGAGCAGAGCAAACCCACCAAGGTCTTGAGAAAGCAGAACCCACTCTGACTACACCACCAAGTAAAGCGCCAACAGGAAGCAGTTAAACAGCCACGAACCTGTGAGGGCAGCACTGTGCGCCACGGAGAATCCATCACATGGGCAGAGCTTAGATAGGAATCTCTCTCCTTTGATGTTTCCACTAATATGGACAGTCTTTTAAATCTACATTCTCAGATTTTATTTAGCTCATAGAGTACTTCTCGATTGTATTCCTAAATATTCTTTTTAATCTAATGTCTGAGTCAGGAACACTTGTTAGTGTCTAGATTGAATCTTTTGTTCTCTATTATTGTCTCTATCATGATGTTGAACTCCTCATGTGTTTCCTTCATGTTCTTGAAGAGCTTTACATGTTTATTCCTGGTGTTATTGTCCGCGTTCATTCTGCTATGTACCATTTCCAATGTAGGTGTTGATTCTGCTCTGCATCTGTTGTTTCTTTACAACCATCTCACCACCTCCATTTCCCCCTTTAACTTTTCACCACAGTCTCTCCTTCCGCCAATGTACTCCTGAAGAAGCAGAACATTCTGATGCCATATTTCTACTTCCCGTGTGAATCCCGAAACAGCTAGCTTTCTGTGGCATGTTCTCTAACATGGATGAAATTATGCCCCCCTTTTCTTATTCTGAAATTTTATTGCTTGTGCTGTTTTAAGAGGCACAGGCTGTTATTTATTTACTTGTATTTCCTACTTACTTACCTGTGTATTAAAAAACTTTATGAATGAGCAATTGAATTCCTTTGAGCACTGGTAGCTTCCTTGTTAAATTATTATGAGAGTAACAAAAACCATATGTAAGCATTCTCCTCACCTTTCTCATTATCCCTAGGTCTCCTAATGACAAATGAGCATGTTTATGTGTGAGACATATGTGTGTGTATGTGTTAGGGCATATATGTTCATGCATAAGGGCAGGGGTTCTTGTGTGAGGAGCTCATAGATACAGAGCACAAACTGATGGTCCTCAGATGGAAGGGGGCTCAGGGGGTGGGGTGACAAAGGGGAAGGGACTGAGAAGTCTAGCTTGGTAGTTACAAGGTAGTTACACGGAGGTAGAGTGCAGCATAAGACAAATAGTCAATAATACTGTGATAACTATGTATGGCATCAGCAGTGGGCGATGCTAGACTTAACAAGAGGTCACTTCGTAAGTTATAGACATGTCTACTTGCTATGCTGTACACCTGAAACTAAAATAATAATATTGAATATCAACTGTAATTGAAAAGTTAAAACAACAACAACAACAACAACAACAACAACAACTAAAAAACCAAAGCTCTAGGGAAGACAATGCACCAGGGCTGCGCTCAAGGCCCTCTGAGGTGCTTGTGGTTCTTTCTCTGGCGTCGTCAGAGGGTGATTTCTGGGCCCCAGTTGTTTCTCGTTCCCATGTCCATCAAGCTTCCACCTTTCACTTTCCACCATGCTCTGCCCGGGCCCATTTCCTGGATCTCTGACACCTCGACATTCTGAACGACGTGGGAACTCAAGAGTCTCACTTTAGTGCCGACCTGCAGCGCCGCATTTGAGGTGTTCATAGCTGCCATGATGCTTAAGCAACAGTGGTCGCCCCTACTTCCCACCCTGTTCACTGACTGAAATGAGGCTCCACGTGGATTTAAGAGGCGTAGAC
The DNA here is from genome assembly GCA_004026665.1 of Murina feae. Classification (NCBI taxonomy): domain Eukaryota; kingdom Metazoa; phylum Chordata; class Mammalia; order Chiroptera; family Vespertilionidae; genus Murina; species Murina feae. The sequence continues at coordinate 32,441 of PVJC01002774.1, read as the reverse complement.
ATGAAGCTGAGGAGGGTGACCTGGTCCCTCAGGGAGGATCGTCTCTACCATAGATAGCAGCCTCACGTGTTTCCTTCATGTTCCAGCATCCTGCGCGATCCAAGCCTGGCCTGCAAATACTGAGAAAGAGAAAGGCCACTCCCGGTTTCCATTCAGTGGCCTCTTGTCTTTAGGAGGCAAAGCCGGGACAGTTCCCTCTTCTTTTTCTCCTGGCTTCTTCCCTTTTGGGGAGTGGGAGGACAGACAGAAACAATCAGCTGCCCGTCAGTCTTCATTGCTTGGACTATTGTTCGTGTTGATCTTTCCTAAAAGTTGATATTTTTCCTCTGCTCATTCCTAATCCCCATCTTATAATAGCTCCAGATAAGCCTGCACAAAAAACCTCAGTTGAGTGTCTTTGCTGCTTCAAAGACTTTCTGATCCTGTCTGAGATTTTTCTAAGGTCAAATGATAATCTACTAACCACGACTCCACCTCCCATGACGGAGGCCTCGACCATTTCAAAAATAAGTCAGCCTGTCATCAAAGCTTAGTTATAACCCTTTTGCAAACCTAAAATGCACTGAAACATCACCCTGCGAAGCTACAATGAACATAGGTCATTAGGTCTGGGAGGGTGTGTACATGCATGTGCCCTCACACATGAGCCATGCCCTTATGCATGAACACACACATGCACCCACACATGAACATGCTCATGTGTCAATAAGAGCCCTAAGGGGAACGAGGAGGGTGAGGAGAATGAGTACCTATGTTCTTTGTTACTCTCATAATAGTTTGGCAAGGAAGCTACCAGTGCTCAAATGAATTCAACTATGGACTCCTGACATTTATTCAGTTCTTACTATGCGATCAGCTCTGATGTGGAGGCTGAGAAAGGTCATTATTAGCAAACTACTCGGTGACATCAAATCCACGTCTGACGACACTGTATCACTCCTTGCTAAAATTCAGGGCTTATTTAGTTTCATATGTTATTTTTTCAGAGACCACCATTCTCACAGAAGGTTTTGCCTAGCAAACTCAAATAGAACCGTCACTCTGCCTAATAAAACTCCAACTTACCCAGATTTTGGTGGAAAGTTTCATAGAGTTTTCTGTCTCAGAAAGGTAGAGTAGGACTTAGGAGTAGATTACTGGCATGGGAAAATGAGGATATCAGACACAAAAGTTTTAGAATACCTATGTCAATATCACCCCTTCCATCGTAACTGACAGAGCAAGTAGAAAAGTAAACCCCAAATCTCACAAAGTATTGGCAATAGATTGACATTAAAAATATATAAAAATGTGGTAGAAATAATAAAAAAAATTTCACTGGTTATATCTAGAGAATGCTAGGAACAAATCTGTTAATTTGGAAAGTAATAAATAAGGGGAAAGAATCAAGCATACTGAATCAGTGTACAAACTATACCTTGGGATAGCTAGGTAATTGACAAGAGAAGTATTTATTTATAGAAGTATCCCATAAAGCAGGAGTGATAGAATTTTAATGTTTTAAAACCACAAATAATGGCTCTAGGCAATAATCATTCGTGGCTATTGTTAACATAAAAAAATAAAGTTAACTGGATAGTATCTGCTCCCTGATGGATGGAAGTACAAAATACTATCTGAAGTGTCCTGTGAAAAACTCAAAGCTAAATCTGATCAATTCTCAAGACCAATTTACAGGAAAGTGCGAAGGAAGTGAAACATGCCAACGGCCTGTCACATTGCAATGTAATCAGCAAAACCCAGGCTGTGGGGAACTCTACCGAGTAAAGAACCCGGCTTCTTTACAAAGAAACTGTAAGGAAAACTGGGAGCTGGAGAGGAAACCTATACAGCAGAGACTTCACACGTATGCAACCAACTATAATGTCTGTCTAATTTAAATAAACAAAATAATTTGACGGAGAGAACTTGAATGCTTCCTGGGTATCTGATGCTATTATGAAATTATTGTTAATTTGTAAGTATAATAATAGGCCTGGGGTTCTGTGTTTTAAAGAGTCCTTATAAAGGCACATATACAATATGTACAGATAACACTGTAGAACATTGAAATAATCTGGGTGAGCTGGAGAAAAGTAGGTAAGATTGGACTTGAGTTGATAGTTAATGAAATTCAGATATGGATACAAAGAGGTTTTATCATCTTATCCTTTACACTTTTGTATGTATTTGAATTTTTTCATAGTAAGTTTATTTTTTAAAAATGTTTTTATTAATTTTTAGAGAGAGAGAGAGGGAGGAAGGGAGAGGGATAGAGAGACAGAAACATTGATAAGAGAAAAACATCAGCAATCTCCTGCTTCCTGCACACCCCAACATGGGCCCATGATTAAGCCCCAAACTTAGGCATGTGCCCTGGCTGAGAATCGAACTGGTGACCTCTTGGTTCATGGGTTGGTGCTCAATCACTGAGCAACTCTGGCTGAGCAGTAAGTTTATTTTTAAGTACAGAAAATAAGTGATCAAAAATTACACACGAGTAGGAGGGGGCAGGCACTGGAAATCCTTGTTTAATAAAATAAAATGAATATTTTGTTTTCCAACTTATACTATTAGAGTAAAATATTCTCAGTACTTAAAATTTTAAAAAATAACAACCTAGGTTTAACTCTAGAAAGTACAAAGCTGAGAGTCCTGTCTATAACTAGTCATTAACCTATTATTTTGTTTTGTTTGGGGATTAACTTCATACAAAACACTTCCATTAGCACATAAATAGAAACACATAACTAAAAGTCTCATGGCTTCTATTGTTAACAAACACCTTTCACCCCAGGAAATGCATTTCTGAGCATGTCTACATCCCCTTTGATAGCAGGAGGATCCCCTATAGCACCCTTTATTAGCATGGAAATGGATTTTTTATGTGTAATTTACTTTCCCTCCACTCTATTACTTCACAGTTCCTTTTAAAAAGCATAAACACATTCAAGAACAAAATTTTAAACAATATGAGATTTCAACCTCTGTATCAGAATTAAAATATATCAGTTAGATGGTAACAAATTAAATTAATTTAAAAGCGAGAAAATAATCATAAACTCAGAGGCCTTACTTATGTTTGATGCATGCCTGGGAGATGTAACCCACACTTAGAGAAAATCGAATAAGCTCTCATTTGTGAGTTTATTACACTGTTCTGAGGAGTCATTAGCTTAGCTCAGCACAGCAATGTAGGATGCTATGGCTGAACCAGTGATCACAGGGCCTGATGGGAATAGAAGTAGCATCAGGGTTCCTAGGAATGATTCACTGCTAATGTCAACAGATGAGGAAGGATACACATGCAGTGGGAGAGGCAGTACGTGACAGGTCACCTCCTACTTCAACTGTAACATTTTCATGAGCGAATGCTGGCTCAGGACCCAAGAAAGAGCTCATAAAGGAGTGAACGTTTCAGCCCCATCTCATCTAAGCAAATGTGGGGGCAAAGATGATTGGGAAAGATAGACCTGTTATCTGGCTAACAAACACCCCGTCTGCTCTCTAACCCCAACAGCACATATCTCAGAGCATGAAGGCTTCTCCATTGGCTGACTGTGGGTTTGTTTGCCCAGCTGCCCGTGAAGGAGGAGGTGAGAGAAGGCACAGGAAAACAGCCCTGTCTGGGCACTCCTTTCTCACTCAACTGCTGCACCATTTAGGGCCATTTCCAGCCCAAATCCTTTGGGATCTTTGTTGGCTGCAGGGATCCATTCATTTGTTTCTTCCAAACACTCATAGCCTTTCATGGGAGCCAATAAACTTCTGACACTATCATGAACCCCAGGGCAGGGTGCCATGACCACGCTGAGCACAAAGGTCAGCTTCTCTATAACTATGACTGTCCATTAGATTGGGGCAGTGACGAGTCAATGGTATTAACAGCACCAACAGACCAGGGACATTCTCCTCCCCTTCGTGGAATTCTCTCCACTGTCACACCTTAGAAGTACGGTGCCTGGCCAGTGTGGCTCAGTGGTTGAGCGTCAGTGGTTGACCTCCTATGAACCAGGAGGTCACGGTTCCATTCCTGCTCAGGGCACATGCCCAGGTTACAGACTTGATCCCCAATAGGGGCATGCAGGAGGCAGCTGGTCAATAATTCTCTCTCATCAGTGATGTTTTTCTCTCTTTCTCCCCTCTCTTTCCCTCTCTGAAATCAATAAAAATATATTTTATAAAAAGAGAAAGAGAAGAAGTAGAGCTCCCTTACCTCTTTCAGGGACTGATCTAAAGTGCTGAGCCAACAGGAAAAGAGCAGAAGGAAATTGGAGAAGGAAGGTGGGGAAGCGTCCATCACACCCTCCCCTTGCACTTTGCTGAATTCAAGAAGCACCTGGTTTTTATTTCAGGAGAGACCATGGACTCCCGGCGCAAAACCAAGTCAGAGACGAAGGCCGGCAGAGTTCCTGCAAAGAGAACAGGAAGAAGCTCCAGGGACACTGAATGCATGACAACAAGGCTGGGCCAGACCTGCTGGCCATCCTGGAGGAAGTGGAGCTGTAGTTAAAATGATCTATTTTGTTACAAGAATAGTACCCGGCTGTCCTTATGCCAGAACAATTACCTAGTTAATTGCACCAGAATGAGGATAACCTAGTTTCAAGACCCATCGCACACATTTTGTCAAATGCGATTTGACTTATGCCAGCAGCCTGAGCCATGTCAGCTGAAAAAGTTGCCAGCGGTGCCCAGGACAGCCAGGGAGCATCGGGCCGACCCAGGACCGAGGGGAAGGAGTCACAAGGTGGGGAAAAGGAGGAGAGAAGTGGTTGTCAGCCACCAGAACCCAGGAGTCTGGGAAAAGAATGAAGAGAGAGCCTTAGCCAGAGGGAAGAAAAGATAGAGGGGAAAGAATGAAGAAAGGAAAGCTCAGTGTGGTGGAGAACAATGCCTTCCCACTGGCATTCAAGGACTACGAGGCGTTTGGGCACCGTAGGTGTTGCTTCTCCTGGAGTAGAATTAAATGAAATAAAGTCTAGAATGAGCTGGGCAAAGTGCCAGATTCAGTAACAGGAGAGGTATTTCCTCGCCCCATGGGGTGTCGGTATGCTTTGTAAGTGTGCAACCTGGCTGCTTAGGATAACACTAAGGAGAACAGCGCTTTGACTATGGGGAGAGCCTTGATTAGCCTGAGCGTCCAAGAAACACCTTGTCCTGGTAGATATTTGAAATATCCCCCCTGCAACCGTCAACTGAACCTGGAAACGAAGGCTTCACAGAGCCTCCTGGTATGCATGAGAACTGCACACCTCCTAACTCTCCACTCGCCCTTCACCACAGCCAGCACCTGCTCATCAGCAGCAGAATGTGCGCAAGTGGAAAATACACTCACACCGCATCCAAATCTGAAATAAATTCTCCATTCTCGATGTAATCAGAAGGCTTCAGCCTTTTCCTCAAAGCTTTAGGTTTTTATTTATGTTAGCATTTTTTAAATCTTTTAAAAATGTATTTTTTTTATTGATGTTAGATTGGAAAGGAGAGGGAGAGAAAGATAGAAACACCAATGATGAGAAAGAATCATTGATTGGTTGCCTTCTGTACACCCTCTACTGGAGACTGAGCCAGCAACCTGGCCATGTGCCCTGACCGGGAATCAAACCGCGACCTCCTGGTTCATAGATCGATGTTCAACCACTGAGCTACATACACTAACTGGGCATGGTTTCCTTTTATTTCATAAAAAGAAACCAGAACAGCTGAGCTTAAATTAAGTTGTTTATCCCCCAAGATCTAATTTGAGCTTGAAAAATATTCAGAAAACAATCAGACCCCCCCACCTGGCCATTTGTGCCACCTGCAGGGTCAGGGTCACCCTTGGAAACTTCGGGAGACATGGGCTCCTCCCTCTGGCCCTGTTTGCAGAAGTCTCACATCTGTTCATCCTGATGTTGCTTGTCTGAGCATGGCCAGAGATGAAGGGGCTTTAATGCCAACAACGATGTCTGTGATGTGAGAGGAGGACCTGGCTGCTGGTGGCAGCAGGAGGAGGGACTCGCTAGCCCAGGGAAGGCCATTCTGGAGCCAAACCCAGGCTCTGCCTCTCCTCCTACACAGAAATCTGTGGGGAGAGCAGTCTGATGTGGGGGCACAACTCTGCTAAAAAGTCTGTGTTCATTATAAACTAGGGTGATTTTTTTCAACTGGCCTCTTCCTTAACTAAATAGCTCCTCAGGAGCTATTTAATAAATTAGCCATCGGAACAGGCACCACCGTTAACAATAGCTTTTTCAGAGGAAGAAACCCATCGCTGAATATACACATCCATGTAAGAAGCATGCTGGTATCAGAAACACTGTGATGTGTAAAACCTGCACATTGGAACCCAGGTATACGTGTGCACATATCTGTGCGATGTCACTGATACACACAAACCTATACTCATATTATGCATAAACATACTGAATTCATATGATAGAAACAAGGAGAGAAAAAAGGAAAAGATCTCGGGAACTTTGTATGCTTACCTCTATGTGACACACATGTTCCACTTAATCTTGACTCATTTCAGGTTGAAGGCACACGGAGACCAGGGCATCAGGGAATTGAAATGTAGCCCGCATTCTGCTTTAAGCGAGAAGACGATGGAAAGCCATCTGCTTGCAGCACTAATGAGTGCCACTAATTATTAGGAGATTATTTTTTGTTTTTATGAAAAGAGTGACAACACTGGGAACAGGTTTTTTCCCACCTGCTACATCGCATAGCGAAGCTCTAGAATCAGCAATGGAGAGAGATCTGAGAGTGAGTTTTCTCCCCACACCCTCAAAAAAAAAACCCTTCCTCACTTGGCAGATGCCCTCCTGCCAGCTGTGGCACCTCCCCAGAAATTCTAATTAATTTCCTTTCAATGTGCATGAATCCATGCACTGGGCCACTAGTTGCTATATAATAATCGTTGCTGTATTGTAAGGGCTATCTAATCACCTGCTGCGTGCGGCCTTTACATTAGATTCTGGTCCTGTGGAGCCCTTAGCTGGTGATGAAATCCCATGGAATGTGAGGGGGGCTGGTGCTGGCGTGGCACCTGCAGCCTTGAAAGCATGGGCACCGGAGTGGGAGAAGCTGGAGTAGAACCCCTCAGTGGCACTCGCTGTCTGTATCCAACAAGAAACTTTCTTTCTCCTAGTCTCAGCTCCTGGTCTGTCCCATAGCAATGACAGGTCCCCTGGGGGAATGGATGAGGATGTCTGTAAGTATATGTTCTATAGCACCTAGAACATTGCTTGGCATGTCACGGGGACACGCTGAGAAGTGCCCCGGGATATAGAGTCAGGAGACAGTTTCCATGGGCATGGTGCATTTCTGCCTCTTCAACATAGAAGGCACTAACTGCCCTTCCATTCTGGACTGTGTTTCCTGGATGTTTACACAGTAAATAGGTTGGAAGACATGGTGTCTCCCTCCAGAGCAGAGAGCAGGGCTGCTTACTATCCAGTGTCATAGAGAGACTGTCTCCCCTTGGGACAAAGTTCAGACAGGTGCTCTTGAGTCCATTAAAAAAGGTCTGGGTTCTCCGAGCTCAGGGTACCTCTCCTGTCACACAACCCCTCAGGTGGGTGGGCACCACCGGGGCCGGAGGAGGAGTAATGGGAGAACCAGGAGACCCTAGCCAATGCTGTTGCTGCGAGTTGACTGCCACGGGCCTGGCCCATGACCTTGTGTTTCATGTCTGCCCAGGAGTCTCATGGTTGCTGCCGATTTCCATGCAGCTGTGATGGGCTAAGGTGTCAGTTGGCAAGTAGGATGGAATCTCAGAGCAGCCCCGTTCTTCACACAGAGCACTCGAAACCCAGTCTATCTAAAAATATCTCCCCACGGATTTGCCATGGGGACACTAATTGCTACCATTGCAGCCAATATTTTGATTCCAAAAATCTCCCATAAATTTAAAAGTATATTATCTCTAAGAGCCACCACAGTGAGTCACTAATGCCTAATTGCTAATTGGCTTGTTAGTCGGTTTGGGAAACACCCAGAAAATGCCGCCAGGAATGGAAAGCAGGAAGCTCGATTTGGACAGAAACTCTAGTGCTGACAGACCCCTTTGGCTGAGACTTCCCCCTTGAAAACAGCACTTCCTGGTGGTGCGGAGCCGAAGGGACACGGAGCAAAAGACAGATGGCTGCTTCTCCTCCTGCTTCAGCGAGTCCCGTAGAAGTAAACGATCAAGCCAGTTCTGACTTTTCAACATGAATGCGCATGTTCGCAGCGCCTTCATCCCCTGGTGACTACTTGTCATGGTAAATGTGTCACGGTGATTTGTATGAGTCCTTCCTCCCCACCACAGTGTGTAGCTCTTCTAGCAAGAGACACAGCTCACCAATTTTTGCATCCTTCCCACCCCGTCCCTGGTCCTTGTCCCAGCTCCTTCCCATCTGAGGCCTATCACCCAACCTCCATCCAGACCAGAGGGCTCAGCAAACACTGTGTTAGTGGCTAGTTCGCTCTTTGAACAACTGGCATGAGTAACTTCAGACCCAGTTCTAGTGAAGAAAACACCGTTTCCTTTTCTTCCTTGCTGTATGTGGATAGCAATTATTCAGCTTCTTTTTTTTTTTTTTTTGGCCTGACCATGTGGTAAATTGTGTGAAATTAAAAAAAAAATACCTATGCTAATTGTCTCACTACAGAAGAATGGGAGAGTCAGCGCACAGAAGTCTAAGATGACAAAACAGGGAGATGAGATGGCAGCTGTTCAGATAAGTAAGAAGATAAAGCGTTCAGCATGGGGCAAAGGCTGAGCAATTATTGGTTTTCCAAATAGTGCATCCCAAGGCCCTCTGTGAGAATCGCAATACGGCCTCTGGAGAGTGAAAGTGCCCGAGATGAGAGATGAGGCGACAAGGATGCTGACTCCTGCGGGAGGTCCCCAGGCTGCGCCTCGGCTTTTGGTCATGACTGTGTGGCATTTGATTTCTACCAAAGCTGACCTCTCCGGCTCCTGCCTCCTGCCAAGCATGACCCGCACATCCCACCCTCACCGTGCAGGAGTCGCAGGTGACACAGCCGCAGGAGCAGGGCTGGCTTAACTGCAAGCCCTGGAAGGCACTGCTCGCTCATCTGGAGGGATGGATGGGAGGGAGGCTGACTGTGGTAACTACTCCCAGCAACCCCCGAGCGCAGGGGCACATCCCTTCTGCAGGAGAACCGTGTCAGACCTCCAACCTCACAAATGCCCATATGGGCTCGTGGGGCCCGGTCACAGCCTCCCTAGATGGAGCTCCAGGCACAGGGGCGCCAAGCCTGGCGTGAGCTGCAGCTGGCACATTCCAGGTTGGATGAAGGCCCATCTGCCCTCACAGAAACCAAAGGCTCATGGGAGAGGGGAGCAGGCACCTGCCAGACCTTTAGAAGGTGAAGGATTTATTCCTTTTAACAAAGGAAGTCAGGAGTAAGAGCTATGAAGTTATTCCATCTTCTCCTTTTCCTTCTGGAACATGAGGGGGTCTTCAGCTAGCCTCCCCCCACCCCACCAGGTGCGCGAGCAGTGCCTTTCCCTGGGACAAGCTCTCCACCAGCTCTGCAGCCTTTCCCCTTCTCTTTCCTCCACGGACTGGTTCCTTCTGTTCTGTTCCTCTTTCTGTGCATTCTAATCCTTCATTCCCACCAGCTCCCTCCCTTCAACCCACAAGTACATTAACACCTCCCCCCCCCCATATGCTTATTTCTCGCTTTAGGGTAAGGTCCTGCACCAACCACACGACCAAAGGCAGTCGAACGCATGCGGGTAATTACAACATGAAGTAGGAGCCCAGAGGGAACTGTATTTAGTCTGTGGGGGGCGGGCACCAGAGAGAAACTCACTATAGAAGGTAGACTGCAGGCTGGGAAGAAGGAGACAGCAGAGAGATAAGCAGCAGTAAGTCAGGGAGGGAACCGCTAGGGTGAGGGGAGGCAGGAGGGAGCTGGCTGTGGGCAGAGGTCACCTGGTGATGAGCCAAGTACACCAAGCGGCTGGCATTCCCATGGCTGACGGGGACCTATGACATATTTCTGAGAAGTCCCGTCTGTGCCTGAAGAATCTCCATGCAGCCAACAGAATAAAGACCAGAGTGAGCGTGTCCCCTCGGGAGGTGAGTGTAATTGATCTGAAATACTGAAGGGCTCACCAGGGGATACACACAGAGCGGGAATGAGGCACCCGGAGAAGGAGGGGTCCCCTCATCGGCTCCGATTTTCTGTAAACATTGGAGACACAGATCTCATCGACACTTTGAATAGCATGACACAGGTCGATGCCTCTATTTCTGGTCTTTAGGAGAAAGCTGCATAAATGCAGGAGAGGGAGGACAGAGAGAGCAGAGGGCTAACAAGAGGGAAGAAAGTGAGCAAGAAGTTCTGCAGACGAACGAGGGCAGAAAAGAGAGAGGGAAGGAGGCAAATGGAGCAAAATGGGGCGATGGTCCTTCCTAAAAGGCTGGAAGAAACAATTTCTCTCCTCCAGGTTTTGGGGGAAACAGGCCTGCTACCCTTCACCAGGGGACAGGTGGCTCGCGTGTGCCCGGGCCTCAGGGAGCGGTGCTGCGAGGACTTTCATGGTGCGGACAGAAGGCAAACGTGGGCTGGCAGTGGCGATGCCCCCGCAGGCTGCTCCCGCTCCTGTCTGCTCAGGACCCACCTCCTGTGGAACCTCCTGCTACCGGCTTTTGGAGAAAATGTTCATTGTGGAAAATTGGACGTTGTTCAGTTTCAAAACTGGACCATGTTCGCTGTTCCATCTTCTGAAAACATATCCTAACGACCAGGGAGAGGGCAGTGGACGTGGGGAGGTAAGTGTGCACCACACTAGGTACCAGTGTGCTCCCCACGGGGCCGGAGGCAGCAGCGGCATCCCCCCTGCACCCCAAAGCCAACGAGCTCTACAGCCAGCGTGTGTTTTCAATGAGCAGTAGGCCCTGCGACGGGATGGGCTCTGTAGACCCGGAAGACTGGTGTGACCCCTCAAAGACACAAGGCCATTTCCCCCGCGGGGAGACTGTGAGCGGATGACTGTCCCTTTTAACAAGGAGGCGGCTATGAAATTTGTTTCTCAGATCAGAAAGGAGTTCAGTTGTGGCGTCAGTGACAACCGTCATGTTAATAGGCTGAGATGACGACATGCTAGGGAAGGTGAGAGCTTTCTGCTCTGTCTTGGCAGGATCCTACTGTTTTGGCCTGAGCCCAGGAGTGCTTTGCAGTGTAAGGATTTGGGGGCCACTTGAAAGAGTTCCGCTGTTGGAAGAAGCACGGAGGTCTGGCCAAGCAGGAGCATTAGCGCTGCCCCAGCTGCAGCTGCAGTAACCGAAGGCTGTCACTGATTTCATGATGAGCCTGTTCTGGCTCATTGAGCTTAAGTTTTGAAATTCTGTACCTCATCCAGGACTGAAATGTCTCTTAGTCACGGAAGCATTTCCAAGACTCCTCTGGACATTTCCCAGAGCCTCTTGCTGGTTCCCCCATGTGGGGCAGGGTGGGTGCTAAGGCTACAGGCTCAGGCCCAGTGAGAGCAAACCAGCTTCTCTGTTCTATGGAGATGCCCATCCGCCTCCCAGTCTCCCCAGGGGAGGCTGCAGAGACTGACTGTGCTTGGCTGCCAGAGCCACAGACAAGCTGAATGGGTCACACACTCCAAATCCCACTTCACAAGGCACCAGAGCCTCCTGATGGAGAGAGACCCCCAAGCTTCCCCGCCTTGCAAGTCCCTTTTCTGCAGGCTGAGAGGATATATATCCTATATAATAAAAGGCTAACATGCAAAGTGTCCCCTCGACTGGGCATTCAACCAGGGGGCAGGGCAGCTAGCCAGACCCCACCTGTGCACAAATTCATGCACCGGCTTCTAGTACATAGATATATTCAAACGTTGACTATTTTTCCATGATACAACCCAGTTTAATGTTTATAGATATAAAACGAGGCCACTAACAGTAATAAAGAGATTGCAACTACAAGATAACTTTTTTTTTTAAATGAACAAAAGAGGGTGCATCCCTTCATGTCCTGCCTCCACCTCTGTCTCTCTGCCCATCGCCCCACAGCCTCTCTCACCAGACCTGTTTAGGAGGTGATGGGAAGAGGACGAGGTGACAGGAGGAGGAGGAGAGAGTGAAGGCCCAGAATCATGGGCAAAGCTGCGTGGTAAGTACAGGGAATGGATGGGGTGGAAAGGAAGGTGGGGGTGTAGGATGGTCTAAGAACTTTCCAGAAAACCAGAGTCTGGAATGGCATTGCTGAGGGGGAAGGGAAAGACAATCACTGCCCCAGCCTTTTCAAATACAAGGGCAAAACGAGGCCAAAAACAAACCAAAGAGGGCGTAGCACCTCCACTCCACCTACTACCCCCACCTGACTCCTTGACACTGAACTGCCAGTTGTCTGCCCCAAAGCCCACACCCAAGTAACAAGGGAGATGAAAGAATATGCTGCAACATGGATGAAATCTGAAGACACTCCGTTACATGAAATAAGCCAGTTACAAAGACAAAGGCTGTATGATTCTACCAATACGAGGTACTTAGTCCAAATCACAGGCAGAGAGTGGAATGGTGGTTGCGGGGTGGGAGACGGGAGACTGGGACCTTGTTGTTTACCAGGTATAGGGTTTCGGATTTACAAGAGGAAAGGAGCCATGGGGATGGGTGTAGTGACGGCCGCACAACAATGTAACTGCGTTTAATACCCCTGAATTGCACACTTAAAAATGGTTCAGAGTATAATTTCACGTTACATGTATTTTATCATATGTTTTTAAAAGGAAATAAACATTAAAACAAGCAAAAGAAGTCTGCTCTACAATCTAACAACAATTCAGCAGTGAAACAAAACTGTATTAACCAATAAAGGCAACAGAGAGGAGCTTCCAGCAGATGAGCCGCATCTACAAGCACGAAACGACTAAAGGGGTAGCTGACAACAGCCTGAAGCGTTCCCCGGTTCTCTGACCTGACCTGGGCCCTCAGAGCCTTGACAACTGGAACACTGCATAGACGCGATAGTGCAAAAACTGGGGGGTACGCGGGGGAGGGGGGGCAAAGAGAGTGCAGTGCTCTTTACGAGGGGGTATTTCTCAGCTCTTTTCAGAAGACCTCCCTAATGGACACGCTGAATGGTAAATCCTTTAGCATGGCACCCGCCAACCGTAATACACCTCCATGTGCAGTGAATTCTAGCGAGAACACACGTACCTTTCAGACCTGGGCAGGTGAGATGTCTGACCGGGTCTCCAGAATTCCTCTCCAGAAGCCGACGCAGCTGCCTCCCAACCTCCTGCCTCCAGGACTGCCAGCCAGTGGGCAAGGCGCTGCCAGCCTGGACCTCTCAGCCAGGGCGGGGCGGGGAGTCCTCCAGGAGGCCTGGGTTTGGCCTAATAGGTGAGCTGGGTTGTTCACAGACCATCTGGGAGAAGGCTCCCGGTGCCTGGTGTTTCTCATCACAGGAATCTCTACCTCCCTCAGGACCCAGAGACCCAGCTCAGGTTCCCTCTGGCGAGCGTGGTCAGGGCCACGGTGCCTCCACCCCTTCCACCATTCCGTGTTGCAGCTGCGTTCACACCTTCAGGCCTAGGAGATGTGTGCGTGTGCCCAGCAAAGAGCGTTGCCAGTGGCATCATTTTTTTACAAGGTTATGAAATTGAACATTGCTGCCATCGATTAGAGTTTGCCTGGGTTTATAGGTGCTTTCCATTAGAGAGAAAGGGAGGGTGGGGATGGGAGGGTGGGAAACAGAGGGAAAAGAAAGAAACATTGGGGGGCTGGTGGGAGACCCCCCAAAGCACTCAGCAGGCTGGGCACCAAGCGGGAAGGGTGCTGCTCCCAGGGAGAGCTGAGCAGCTGGCTCTGCGCTCAGTCTAGGGGATCCAATATGTCAATTGGACTCACGTGATGAGCTTGGGCTCCCTCCCACCCCCAAGCCTACAATGCAGGCAATCAAACCAGCTGACCCCGAGGACCCAAATACAGGCACGCCGCATTCTGTGGGTTTCACTTTCTTGCACGTCACAGATGTGGCCTTTTGTACAAATTGAAGGCAAGACTCTCAGCCCGCAAAGCTTACAACTCGCTTTGTTGTGGGACTCGCTTCATGGTAGTGGCCTGCAATCACTCCCGCAACGTCGCCGAGGCGAGCCTGTACGATCACAAGTTCTTCCTTCTGGCTTCGAGACGAAGGACCGCTCAGCGCTCTGTACACTCCAATTTCATTTCAAGTGCGATTTTCAGGTGGAAGAAGAGTCACTCTTAGAGTGGCGAATGCACCGAGCCAGGCTCTATTCCAGGACATTCCCTACAGAGTATGGCAAGAAAACAAGGGAGGAAGACGACATTGTTGAAAATGTCTCAATGATGAAACAGAAAGAAGTTATACATTTCCCCTCACATATAAAGACAGAACCGCCCCACCAGGTAGAAGGCTCACTGCAGTTCTAGAAGGTCTAGGGCGCTGCTCTGTACATAATGGACACTGCCCTGCAGACCCCGGGGCTTTCCATGGCCACTCACCCACCGAGTTCAAACAGGATTCACCAAAGGGGTCTTCTGGAACGTTCCTGTGTCAACCAGATCTGGACCAAGTGCCTCAGAACTCTTACATAGAAGTGTTCAAATACGCAACGTAAAAGGCCCAGAAATAAATCGAATCCTTAAACATTCTAGAAAATGTGGTCTACACCATCAGTGCTGAGTTCCTGCATGGAGCAGGACAGTGTGGGGCAAAATAGGAGGAAAAGAAGAGAACTCACATTAAGACCCCAAAAGTCAGGGTAACTTCCTCTTCATAGATACAGAAATACATAAAGAATCATACTCAGGTCTTCCATAGAGCCCTATACACAATTGGTATAAAAGGGAGTAATTTTACGCATGTAATCTGCGTGTAGAAAATGAGATGACTATATCTCAGAGTTAAAAGCCAAATAAAAAACACCTAAATAAAGAAACCAGAAGCATACCCAGCAGCCACAGGCAGCTCAGCCAGATTCAAGGGGAAGAAACGTGGCATCTATGTCTGGGGATGCAGGTGGCTCGGGTGGTAGGAACACATCATCATTTCAGAGCTCAGATCGTGATATGTCCTCTGAAGTCTGGCCTCTCCCGTGACGTTCCTCTCACGTTCTGTGGGAGGGCCAGGCTTTTCACGGGCAGCCAGAACTGCTCAATGGCTTTGCAGGCAGCAGGCGGCTGAGGGCTCTGCCCAAAGTCTCGCTCTAGGGGCAGAATTTTCCCTGAAGTCCTGGCAGGCAGGAGCGCTTGTGGTCCCTCTCACTGGGGTGCTTAAAAGTCATCTCCAAAAGCCATTCTTCTTTCGAATAGTTACAAATCTTCACCCTTTTTTTTTTTAAATGTCCACTTCCATATGTTTTTCTACATGCATAGATTGCCTGCGGGCTTTAAAATGTCTGAAAATCTAAGGATTTAAAGTCCAGGTCTCCTTTAAAATTCTGGTAAGATATCAGAACCCCTTAAAATGTAGAACAGCTATATTTATAATCGGATTTGCTCTCATTGTTCCCAAACTGGCCCTCATTCATGTGCAAACACATTGTTCTCTGGGGTATTCAGCAGCTGCTCCCTCAGCCCAGTAGAAATCCATCATTGCCTCTGGCGCCACTGTAAACTGTCCACCCTCATTCTATGGCACAAACACCTCCCTGCACATGCAGGGCCAGTCTCTCGCCGGCTGGACACTCAGACCCATGCTCTGTCCTGCTTGGCTGGACAACTCCGTCTCCCTCCCTTTCTTGTCAACTGGCCCCCAGGTAGGTTCAGGCAGAGGGAGAGCTTGAACAATGGAGGTCAGTGGAGAGGGCAGAGGCAGGGTGTTCCCCTAGGTGTCACCCTCAGATAAGGTGGTCCCAGGTGGTCCCACAGGAGCACCTGCAGCTTCTCTGTGGGAACGCTAGTCAGACAGCCTCTCCCTTCCTCCGTGAGTCAGCACTTTTCACAGCCCTCCCATGGGACAGCCTCCCCATGGGGGAAGCTCTAACCAGATCGCCCCAGTGAGGAGCTTTGTCCTTCACTTCCTCCCTCTCCCTTCAGAGCCCTGTGGTGCCTCTTATTGTTCCTCAACTCTGGTGCCTCACCATTTCTTGTTTGGCTTCCCAGCTCTCACACACCCATGGGAACCATTTCCTCATGCAACCCCTTTGTTTGAAATGCCTGTAGGAAATAGGCCTCTGTGCTCCATCCTCAACAGAGTCAACTTTTAGAGAAAACTAACAGCATTTGGCCAGTTGGTTACTGAATTTTCCCAGGGCAAAAAGGATGCAGGGAGGAGGGGAGAACATATAAGAACAAAAACTGTGTATGTGACCAGCAGCACATTTCCCAGGAAGATCTGTCCGCCACAACTAGACAAAGGGAAGTGGAGACCATTAGGAAAGGCCTCAGCCCATTAAAAAAAATAATCCAATAGGAAACAATAAGACAATAGTACTCAGCCAATGAGTAACTGGGGGAAGGACTCTCATGCACTAGGGTTACATTGCCTGTGATCACAGCTCTGTGTGTGCCTGCCCACAGACTTCCTTTCTTGCAGGACTGTATTAAAGGGCTGGTTTGCACCATGCTTCATGCCTCTAAGTCTGTTATTCAAATTTGGACAGGTGAGCATTTCTCACATACCTACCATGGATCGTGCTTGCCTGACTGTATCCGGGCTCACATTGAAGGCTGTGTTCCCCTTCCTGGCTGTGAACTCCTGGAGACATTTGATAATGTCTTTCATCTGACATTCTGCCTCCAGTCTGAACTCCCTTGAATCTGTCTTGACGGAGATGCTGGTAACATCTTTCTCTGCTACAACTATGGTCCATTCATCATTCTTTTTAAGAATCTTTAAGGGCTTCTTGTTGCCCATGCCATTTAAAAAATTTAATTTTCCTTTGTTTCTCAGCCTGTTTTTTTTGTTGTTAAATATATTTTATTGATTTTTTTACAGAGAAGAAGGCAGAGGGATAGAGAGTTAGAAACACTGATGAGAGAGAAACGTAGATCAGATGCCTCCTGCACACCTTCTACTGGGGATGTGCCCGCAACCAAGGTACATGCCCTTGACCGGAATTAAACCTGGGACCCTTGGGTCCACAGGCCGACATTCTATCCACTGAGCCAAATCGGATAGGGCTCAACCTGTGTTTTCAATGAGTTAGGAGCTGACAAAATACATTTAATAAAAGCGGAATATGGCTCAAGCGGTGTGGCTCAGTGGTTTGTGTCGATCTGTGAGCCAAGAGGTCACCAGGGTTTGATTCTCAGACAGGGCACACGCCTGGGTTGCGGGCTGGATCCCTAGAAGGGGGTGTGCAGAAGAGGGTGTCCATCTCCCTTCTTTTCTCTGTAAAAGGGAAAAATATGAATGTGAATTCATACTTCACCATAGAAGAAGTAAATGAATGGATCAGGAGATTTGGGAAGCAGATATGTTTCATAACATCTGGTAATTTTAAAAAGGAGACACACAATTACATGACTCTCTTCAGAGGCCAACCAAGTGTTCTTGGCATTTCCATTTGGTAGAAATTGCTCACCTTGTCGGGAGTAAGGAAGAGTCAAGCAAATAGGACTTAAAATTTCATGTAAAGAAAAGGTTCGCAGTTAACAAGATATTTAAAAGTCACAGTTCATCAGAGATGGATGAGTTGTCTGTCATTCAAATGATCTTTCATAATTACTAGTTGTCCCTAAGATTTTAATAAATGGGACCAGGAAGGAATTAACTTTGTGTGCAGGCATTTTCTGATGCTATTAAGAAGAGTTCCATGTTCTTTAAAGACCAAATAAACAGCAGACAAAGCTCCCATTAACAGGTGAAGCTTGGAAGCAGCTAAGACTCTCTCCTGGATATATGGTCTCTTGATTCTTCACTGAATGGGGCCAAAAGAATTCCTTCAGGCAAGGCCAAGGTTAACAAATGTAGAAAAAAATAGACCCAACTACGAGAAAAATAAACCCAACTACGAGAAAATGATTAAGTCCCCCCAAATTTTATTCTACAGTGAATAGTGCAGAATATTATCTAAGTAGGGTTTATAAAATTGTCACCAATTCCTTATGAAAAAAAAGTATATATAATTGAGCAAGAGCATTTCCTATTGAAATTGCTAGAAAGAATTAGCAGCAATATATCCTTCTGAACAACCAAACCAAATAATCTCTTATATGGAGAATTTTATTATTTTGAATATAATTGGATTTAAATTTAGAGACTACCACCACATATAGATCTTAACTTTTAGGATATTAGATTTTAAGTCATTCTTCCTAATAATCACATTATAGCAGAACCAACTGTGTTGAGTTCACTTCTGGGTTGGAAAATTTTAAAAATGAAAGTACAGGGGAATTATTTTAATGATAATGTCCAATGTTGATAAGTGCATAAGCAGACATGAAATCAATAAAAACTCTCTGCTGGGTTAACAACATACATCAAAATTCTTAATGGACCTTATGATTGAGTGCCAGTTCTAGGAATTTTTTTCCAGGAAAATACTTATGGGAATGCACTACATTTTTCACATGGATGTTCATCATAGCATTGCTTCTAAAACTAAAAAACTGGGAATAAAAAAAAGCTGTTAAATAAAGGATCATCTATCCCCACAATAGAACATAACGCACTATTAAATATTGTGTAGTGGAACTGAAAGCTCTCAGTATATTACCCGAAGAAACTATTGCTAAGGAGACTTTCAGTAAAACATGTCAAGGGCAGATTGAATACAGACATGCAGGCCCGCTCCTTCCTGAACTCTGACAAAGAGGCTTTTTTAAAGAAAGGAACCCAAGGAGACAAAGATAGTAGAGGAAACAATGGCAACAACATTTTAGATGCTTGAAAGCAGATAAAGATGCAGCTGCAGACTCAGCAGATCCAAGAAAACTGAGCCCCATGTCAACAACTTGGAGAACCAAGAAGCAACTTGATTTCCGTTTCGTTTCCGAATATGAAAGGCTCAACACAAAGGGCACCTGCTACTCATGAAAGTGCCTAAAGGAGGGACCAGACATATAAACATGGAATGGGGTTTGGATTAAGGGGCAGTTAGAAAAACACGTTTTAATGACAAAGCAGAAAAGGGGAGGGTTTAGAAGCCAACCCTCAAGGTTTTGGGGCTCAAGGATTTATCTCAGAATTTATTTTCTTTTGATTCCATGCAGCTATCACCACTCAGGAAAAGGACTGAAACTCACTCCCTGGAGAACTGACAAAGCATCTCTGGCACAGATTAGGGTGTGGGAACTACATTGAGAACAAGAACGTAACAACCTTAAAAAGAACCAAGTTCAAGGACTCACACTTCCCATTTTTAAAACTTGCTACAGTAACCAAAAACTGTGCTCCTGGCATAAGGTAGACATATTATGTCTGGCCTCTCACTTCTATTCCCTTTATATACATACTAGGATGTGGCTCTGGGCGCCTCCATCTTGTGGTCATGGGGGAAGCCATCTTTGTGATGGAGTGATGCCTAATTTGCATATTACTCTTTTATTAGATAGGATGTGGCTATGGGCATCGCCATCTTGTGGCCATGGGGGTGGCCATCTTTGTCACAGAGTAACACCTAATTTGCATATTAATCTTTTATTAGATAGGATAGAAAATAAATAAGCCCTTACATCATTGGCTCAGTGATTTTCAACAAGGGAGAACAGTTGCCTCACAGGAATCCAGGCATATTTGTTAATGATCTGTCTATTCTTGCTTTTATCTAAACCAGCTACTCATGAAGTACAAGTTCTGGCTGATAAAATACTCCTAGCCAATACATTTGAAAGTAGGACTCTACCAAATAATTTTACGTAATTGCCATTCCTAAAATTCAAACTTGCAAATAGATATGCATGATTTAAATCTAATGTCATTCCTCACAACCTTATATGAAGACCAATGAGGTGCAAGTCTGTTGGTTAAAGATGTCTGTGATAGTTGCCTACAATTTTTAATAAATGTTGAGAAAGCACCTGTTCTCCGTCAGCAGACATTGGAGACATCAAGATAAATTAGACTTGGCTTCTGCCTGAAAGGGACATGGAGCTTCTCTCCAAATGAAGAGTATTTAGGGACCTTCAATCAAACCTTGAATTACCCCTTGGACATGATTACACAATTGTCCCTCTTTGCAAGGAGAGCAGCCACAAAGCTCTGAGGGATGAAGTAGAAGATATATCTGGTATGAGATCCTTGTGACTCATTGAGGCCCCTGCAGACTTCACCATGAGAAGGCTGTCAGGTTACTTCAGACAGGATGTATTTCTGGTTTTAAAAAGAGAATGTCTTTCCCCTCTAAGAGACATTGAAATAACAGTGTCATAAAACACTGAGGACACATAACTTCTTGTACACTGTAGAGGCCCTGAAACAAAGTTTCTGTGATTATGTAGGTTAAGCTAAAATGAACCATTCCTCAATTCTAGAGGAAGAGTAATAAATGGCCAATACCCAGCATCTGGGTCAATGATCCCTTCTCAAGTTAAAAGTTGGCACACAATGCATCTTAGTATCAGTATCTTCATGATCACTCTATTACCAACAATACAATTAGCCTTCTTATAATAATTATTAACAATGAGAAGGAAATCTATCATGAGATTTTTAAAAAATGATATTCTTCTTGGGGTTAATTTTTTAAAATAAAACTAGGATTTAATCCAAATCCTCATGAATCAAACCCTGCACCACTGTCATTTCAGCAATTTGAACTTAAAGAGAAAATTATATTAATGGCGGTGGAGCAGATCAAGCCTTTCATTCTTCCATTTATCTAATCTCCTTCACTTCCTGACAGGGATGCTCTCAGTGAGTTCTCTCTGTTTATAACAGCAGGGCTTCCTCGGCAGGGCTGCACTGTCGTCTGGATCTGTCTGACTGACAGATGAACGGCTGGCATGTGCTTCAGAGGAAACGGGTGTTTAATTAGCACAGTTCCTTGGAAGCATCTTGGACACTGTGTGCCCAAAGCTGATGACTCCAGTAAATGCTGATAGGAGAACCCCGGTCTTTGGCTAAAGAGGTTCTTAGGAAGTAGGGGAGTCATTTAAGAGCCCTACATGCTTCAACCCTGAGTCTCAGATCATAGATTTTCAAGCTTTCATTTCCTACTCTGGGCCTGAGAACCATTAAGCTGACCGGGCTGTGAAGGCAAGTTAATGGAGAAAGGATGATTTTTTTTTTTTTTTGAGAAATGGTGAAGAAATCCAGAAAAACACAACTTTAATCCATTCCTCACACCATATAAAAATTATTAACTCACAAATAGGTGCGAGATAAAAATGCAATACATAACACTGTACCTGCACCTTAGGAAAACTTTCTTAGACATGACATGAAAACCATGATCCATAAAGAAAGAGAGTGATAAACTGTAATCAAAATGAAAAACTTCTGTGTTTTATAAATGCCTGTTAAAATGAAAATGCAAGCTACAGACTGGGAGAAAATAATTACAAAACATAGACTCATCAAAGGACTTTATATAGAATAGGTAAAGAACTTTTACAGCTCAATAATAACATGATGAGAAACTTAATTTAAGTATAGGCAAAAGATTTCAACAGATGGTTCAACAAAAGCGCTAGGGGGATGGCTGATGAGCGCATGAAAGAATGCTCAGCATCATTAGTCATTAAGGAAATGCAATTGAATCATATGAGGCACACTATCCAGGGACCAGAGTGGCCCAAATGGAAAAGTTGACTAAGAAGTTTTGGCAACAGTGTGGAGCAATGGGCAGTGTCTTACACTGCTAATGGAAACACTCAATGTTATAAGCACTTTAGAAAACAGTTTAATAGCTTCTTAAAATATAAACATATCCCTGCCATATAACCCAGCCAGTCCACTCCTAGGTATTTATCCAAGACAAAGGAAAGCATATGCTCATGTGCAGACTTACACATGAATGTCCATAGCAGATTTTTTTGGAAGACCCCAAACTGGAAATTACCCAAATGCCCTTCTACAAGCGAGGAGAAAGAAATGTGCTATCTCCATATAGTGGAATGCAATTCAGCAATAAACAAACACACAAGCCAAAAAAAACCAAACACGAACTGCCGATGTTCACTATAGCTTGAATGAATTTCAAAATAATGATAATGAATGAAGACAGACAATAAAAGAACATAAACCGTGTGATTCCATTTATATAAAATCCTAGGAAATGCAAACTCATACATGCAGTGACAGAAATCAGATCAGTGGGTGATAGATAAATTCACATTCTTAAAGAAACACAAACAAAATACTGAGTGTGTGTTCTGCTCAGTTCTGTGCTAAGTCCTTTTCAAACATGGTATCATTCAATTCTTAGAACAATCCTATCAGATGGCACTGTCATTGCTCAGTCTACAAGGGAAGAAATTGAAAAGTGCCCAGGGTAACACAGCTAGTGAAAGCAAAGTTGAGATTCAAACCCAAGTCTGTCTGGTCCCAGAGCTTAAAGCCTGCCTAACGTTCAGAATTCTTCGTGTAACATGCAAGCTCTTCTCATATAACTTACAACTTTTTTAATAACTTACTCTGATAAACTGAATTATCTCTATTACAAATAACGCTAAAGCAAAGATTTGATATCCAATACTTTTTGAATCCAGAAAAAAATGATGTTAGAATCTCATCTCCTCAATAAAGGTCCCTCCCTTTCCCAGAACTGTGATGGCAGCAGAGTCACAGGGCCTGTGGGCATGGCTGAAAGATGGGCCTCAAGAATCTTTTATCAAAAGAGTAATACCAAAGAGCTTACAGATAGGAGCCACCACTCTTTTTTTTCCCTTTCTTTTCTTTTTTTTGATGGCTCAAACAGCAACATTTATTTTCTCACAGTTACAGAGGCTAGAAGTCCATGATCAAGGAGTCAGAAAACGTAGTTTCTGGTCAGAGCTCTGGGCCTGGCTTATCAGCTGTTGCCTTCTTGCTATGCACTGGGGATGGGATTGGGGATGGAATTCTAATCATCTCTGATTAGGACTCCCACTCTTATGACTGCTTTTAACTTTTTAAATATTTACTGGGGTGATAGTAACACAGTTATACAAGCTTCAAGTATATTCTAGAATACATCATCTCTATATTGTATTATGTGTGTTCACCACCCCAAGTCAAGTCTCCCTCCATCACCATTTATCTTCCCTTTACCTCCTTCTACCTCCCCCACCCCCTTTTCCTCTGGCCATCACCATACTAATATCTGTGTGTATGAGTTTCTCTTTTTCTGCTAAATTCCTTCATTTTTATACCCAGCCCCACAACCTCCTGCCCTCTGTCAGATGGAACCATCACTTATAGTTTTGTTGATTTCTGAGAGGACAATGGAGAGAGAATCATTGTTCGGCTGCCTCCTGCCTGCCCCACACTGGGGACTGAGCCCACAACCTGGGCATGTGCCCTGACTGGGGATAGAACTGTGACCTCCTGGTTCCTAAGTTGACTCTCAACCACCAAGCCATGCCAGGTGGGCATGGAATCACTACTCTTGATATTGGTAATTCTACTTAGGACTAGTCTGCACTGGTAAAGTTGTCAAGATTTCAAATGGTGAAAGCTTATCAAACTTTCATTTAACCTATATTTGAAATAAAAATAATTCAAGTTCAGGTGATAGCTCCACACCACCAAAGCACAAAAGTCTTTTTACATAACATGCAACCTTGTTATATGAGATTCATGAACTCCCTTCTCTTTGGTAACTGCCAGCGTGTTTAGGTAATTGATCGTGTGTGCTGCTCCCAGGTTCCGTGGGCTGTCAATTAAGTGTGTTCTTCACGTTGCTGCATGGAAATCCCTACAAGCGAAGACATGACATGGTTGCTGGAGGGAGATAGGATTTGAAAAACATCATGACAAATGCTTCTGGCAACTCACGGCGGAATACTCGGATGTAGGTCCCACCTTACATTAGCGGTGTAATGTCTACCTTCCACAGTCCCGACTGCCTGCTGGGAGGACTGCTGGAGGGAGCAGGCTGCATAAAATGCTGGGTTTACACAAAAAATTAAAATCCTTATAATTAGGAATACCAAAAATTTCTTGATCACTTCATTCAAGTCTTGTGGAAGGCTCTGTTTGTTTTTGTGTTTGAGGAAAGCAGCAGGTCCGTGGCAAAAGCCATGTTATATGTATTTGGATGAGAGGGTGCCTGAGGGCAGTGGCCGCCTCATTATTTAGGTGAATTGTTGCCTTATTAATGGGACGCATTGGTCTTCTCCTGTTTCAGATGACTGAGACCCCAAGTGAACCAGCTAAAGTGGACCTGGGAAATGTGCTGGCTCCTGTAACCCACCTGCCGACAGGCAGGAGAGGAGCTGGCCACCGGCCTGTACCATCGGAGCTCTCTGCCTGGATGTTTCCCTCTGGAACCTTCCTGCCAGCTTCCTTCCCTCAGACCACTTCCTCCATATGGGTTTACCTGGCTCACACGCTGGAGCTATGACTAGAGAAGAAAAAGGCTCATTTCACAACTTGAACTCAAAAAGTCCCCACACAGGAACGAGGCTGCCCCAACTGGGACATCTGCCCATGGTGTGCAGTCACATGCGGAAGAGCTGAAAAATCCTGATGTATACACCCTTCCCAAGGTCAGTGCCACCACAGTAGCCAGGGGATTCATCTCTGTGGTCAGAAGAGGGAGAGGCCTGGGTGGATAAACACAGGAGATATTCCATAGAACAAAGATGATTTGGGTATTGTAAAAAAAAAAAAAAAAAAAAAGGAAAAATTACCATCTTCCCATAATATTGCTGATGATAACAGTAAACATGTCAAACTATAGCTGGAAGGGTCGGGAGGGTTGGGAGGGGGGAGTTAATCAATCAACTGAAGGACTTATATGCATGCATATAAGCATAATCAATGGACACAAGACACTGGGGGTTGGGGAGGACGGGGGAGTGTCAAGGGGGAAAAATGGAAACTTATTTAACCCTCTTTGTAATACTTAAAGTAATAAAACAAAATAAAAAAAACAACAGTAAACAATCATTAATGTGGTACTATATATGGGATGTCCCTCCAAAAATACATACACATACTTTGAATTATAAAGGCAGTGTTTATTAAAATACTTTCCATTTTCAAAATTGAATTATCAGCTGTTAAAGTGTGTATACATTTTAGAAGGACACCTGAATATTTTTCTCTTTTGGGGGACCATACTGAATCAGGTTTGGTCATCCCTAAGTTCACTATTGCCCACTTTCAAGGGGCACGACTTTCAGGTGTGCTAAAAGGAACACCGCATCTCCAGGTCTCCCTTTCTATAGATAATTTGCACCCAAGATTCCCACTGGCCATATTAGAATTGTTTCCCAACCATCAGGGAAAAACGACCACCTTTTTGAAAAGTCATTATTTAGTTTGCAATTGCAGTTGACACACAGTGTTGTATCAGTTTCAGGTATACCCCCCAGTGGTTAGACGTAAGATAACTTACTAAGAAAACCACACTCTTAACATTATAATGGTTACTTTCCCACCCATGGGAAGCCACATTAAGTTTTCACAGATACTCTCTGTACAGATTGCAGCCAGGTTGCATGTGTGAAACTATTGCTTAGGCCAGTACACGTGTTTGGGTAATTATGCAGCATCCCCTATTTATTTATGGGGCGTCACACTAAAGTTTAAGCCGAGCTTTATCACTGCGCGTAGATAGCCCATGCATAGCAAACAGCAGTCGCCTCTTCAGTCTGGCTGCTGAGTGTTAAACAAAGTCAGCTTTCAAAACCAGCTCTTCAGGATGTAAACACAAAGCTGCCGAATTAAACATCACAGACCCTGCAATGACTATTGCTGCCTCTGCCTAAGAGTCAGCTTGTGGAGCAAAATTTCACTGAATCGTTAATAGAAGAGTCACCGGCTATGCATGATAAAATGTCGGGTCTACTTTCCCTGTAATTCTGGCATTTCTGACGCGGATTCTTGTAAGGTGGCTGGATTCTGCAATAGAGTCTGAGCCCCACTGACTTATCAGTTTGTGAAATTCTGTGAAAAATTAAAAGGACAATTCAAAATTGAGATCTTGAAAAATGCCCAAATGTTCTATTTCATCCCTCACTAAATGTGCCAGATCACCTGTGTTTCTTGCTGGAAACATGGAATTTGTGCAAAAGTCAGTGTGGCTCCTTAGACACTCCAGCTGGAAGGAGAGGAGGCTCCTGGGCTGGGCGGGGCTCTAGGGTGGGAAAGTGAGTCCCTCACTCTGGCCCCACCGGCGGGAGGCTGGACGTGCAGGTAGTCACAGGGCTCCCGGTGCATGGAGCACGGCCCAGGAAGATGCTAAGCGAGCGTGAGTCTGCGCACAGCTGCACTGCCTCCCGAGCTGAGCTGCAGGCTCATTCACTCAGTGGCTTGCTGGGAGTCTGGCAGATGCACCACAGATACATCCAGTAGTCACATAGGCAGGGAGGCTCTGAAGGAAAATGGAAGCAAATGACAGGGGACACAGGAGAAATGCTGCCCCAAAGGAGCTGGGAACAGGGCAGCTGGACAGGAGATCTCAGACCGAGAGGGAAAGGAAGATCATGAGTTTTATGTTTCCTAGTATATTATATATATATTTTTAAAATTTTGTTTTATTGCTTAAAGTATTACAAAGACCATTGCATATGTATTCTTTTTTTCCCTCTTGACCTTCCCTACCCCCAGTGTCCTGTGTCCATTGATTATGCTCATATGCATGCATACAAGTCCTTCAGTTGATCTCTTAACTCCCCCACAACCCTCCCCAGCCTTCCAGCTATAGTTTGACAGTCTATTCAAAGCTGTTTTGCCTCTGTATCTGTTTATGTCCACCAATTTATAATGGTCTTTATTATCCATAAATAAGTGAGATCATGTGGTATTTTTCTTCCATTGACTGGCATATTTCACTTAGCATAATGCTCTCCAGTTCCATCCATGTTGCTGCAAATGGTAAGAATTCATTTTTTACAGCAGCATAGTATTCCACTGTGTAGATGTAGTATATTATATTTTTAACCACATTCAAAAAGGCAAAATAATTTAATAATATATATATATTTTTTTACTTAACACACCATGCTATATCCAAACTAACATAACTGTACTCTGTCATCAGTATGAAGCGATCGGTCTCAATGAGACGTTTTACATCCCCTGTGTGTCTGCACTAAATCGTCAGTGTCCGCTACGATGACAGCATGTTTCAGCCACTCATCTGCACCCAGCCCCGCTGAACGAGCTCCACAAGCTGAAGTGGGTCTCTGTCCCCTGACCTCCCCCATCACAGGGTCCACTGGGGTCTGGACGCCTGGCTTGGTGACGGTTTAATGTCTGTCTTCCTCAGTCATCTCTAACTTGCATGGACTTAGTTTTGGAGATTTCACTTTCTCCGCATCTGAGACAACCTTGATGAAAACCATAAAATATGGTAGGCCCAGCTCAAAAGACCTGAAGTTGGCCTACTATTTTGAAACATGGTCTTCTTCCAGAAATAGTTCTTTTTTTTTTTTTTTTCAGAGTGAAATATACAACAGAGCATCACAGTGTACATGAATAAATGGGGTCATTACTGAATTCATTCCCAAGAGGACAGCAGGATTTCTAATTAGAGCTTCATGGGAATGATGAAGTTCAGAGGCTATAGAAACGCTAACTGATGTCACTGTAGTTAACTAGCTATTAATAATAGGAAAGGAGCAAAAGGTAAGGCCCGACATAGGCATGTCACTTGGGCAGCTTCACCAGGAAACTGCAATGTTGCACTCCCCAGTGAGCACAGGCCCATCCCCTGAAGATCACTGGGGGAAGGGTACACGAAAGGGGTGATGGACACAGGCAGTGAAGTTGGAGTGACTAGGGAAGGTACCTGTCGGTCACACCTAAGAACAGAGCTCATTGGCCAGAATGGGCATGGCTACTGCAAGCCCACAAAAATGTGGAAATATATACAATCCCCTAAACAAAGGAATTCTCTCTCTTGGCTCTTGAATCGCTCTCTGTGACTCTTGGCTCATAGGGTTCTCTTGTTCCTGCTTCCTTGTATTCCCCCCATATAGCCCCTGGCCTTGGTGACCCCACAGGCAGGGAACTGATGGGCTGCAGCAGGCAGCACACGCTAAGCCAGCCTGATGCTGAACTGGGCTGTCCCAACATGGAACAGAAACTCTGGACAGTGATTCTAGCCTGACTGAAGCCGTATCTACATTCCTTTTATGGTGGGACAAAGGGAAATGGGACCTTGGAAACTCAGGGGTGTAATTCCACAGAAATAAAAGTCACTCACTCTCCCATGCCAAGTCTCAGAAAATTCTTTTTTCTCTGGATAGTGTAAGAATTCCACTCCCACAAGCAAGAGTTGGGGACAGGACCTCTCCCCACCAGTAACAGAAGTATTCTATCATTAGAGTTTTCATGGAAAACAATGACTTTCCAGAAATGACGATGCTATCCTTTCTATACTGCCCCTTCAGATCCTCACTTTCTGGACTGCACTGCACAAGCATCATTTTCCTGACTATATGTAACAATTGTTTACTTCTTTTATGTGTCCAATTTTTCATCGCCATGCCAATCTCACTTTTTAGATTTAACAGGAAATTTCAAAGCAGAAAGTCAACTCTAGTTTCTAAATTAATTATGGGAATTATCCAACTCTTTCTTAAGCACTGACAGAGCCTGCAATATACTAAACCTTTGAATGAGCCCCCATAAGCTTTGATTGTAATGAAAGTCTGTAGTTTTCCCCCGGTAGCTAATTAGTTTTATTCAGATAGCCACCTTTTGTTCATGAAACTAAAAGAGAAAAGAAATGTGTTTGAACCAATGCGAGGACAGGGTGATAAGCTCCCTGTAAATACATTACTCTCTGGGTTCTGTTAATGGAATATTAGATGAAGGGTTAGAAGTCTATCCCTCTGAAAGTTCATTCCCTCCTTCCCTTTCAAATATTTTGAATCTCAATTCTGACATGAACTAGATTAGTTGAATTATACTCCCTTCTAACTTGTCAGTTTCTGCTTTCACTTTTTAAGAATATCATCATTAAATAAACTTACATGAGCTACCTAAAAACCAAGAGAAATTTCCAAGGTGGTCAGCATCCTCTCATGCATTACCAAACAGGGAATGCCATTGATTTTTCCACTGACAACCCTCCTTGCCCAGCACCTATTATCTTTTGTACAGACACACACACACACACACACACACCCATAGACGCAGTGACGTCGGCTGACATAGCAGTCTAATGGTGGAGAAAGAAAGAAAAGTGGGTAGAAAAGATGTGCCTTCCCAATCATGTTGGAATGCAAGCAACCCACCTCTTTCTGGTTATTGCTTTGCCAGCAGTAACCATTCAATTGCTAGTGCTGTTCATGGAGGGAAACCTGAACATTCACATTTCCCCAAGAAAATTAAAAATGGCTAAGTAGGATGTTAAAGGACTAGCAGGAGATGTGAAATAAAATCCGACCCAACCTTCATCAATCATACTTAAACAGCAGAGATACTCTGATGGGAATTGGCAAAGAAATAGGACACCGCCACCACTAGCAATGCATTCTGATTTGTGAAAGCACCAGAGCTAAAGAAATCCTCTTTGTAGCTTTTTTTCAAGCCTTTTGCATTAATGTAAACTTAAGTTCCATTAAGTCGGCATCCTCTCACGCATCACCAAACGGAATCTCATGACTCAAGTGCGGCATAAAAGCCACCAGCCATTATCCTCTGCAAAGGGCACTTTCTGCATTTGAAGTCAATACCTAAACTCCACCCAGCCCTCTCACCTGAGCCTGGAATGCTAAGGGATCTCAGGGATTTTACTGGCCAGTGATTCTCCCCCTGCACATAATAAACGACTCTCTTTAATGTGCATGGGGAAAGAGACATCGCCTTATGGTCTGACTGTTAAAAACGCTGAAAGGGTGACTACAGGGCCCTTATCTGTCAACATCTGACACGAATGTCTCTCTCCAATTCTTGGGCTTTGATCGCAGTTAGACTTTGGGTAGCTTCTTTTTCATCTCAGACACTTCCGGCTACCCTGTGTCTTCCACTCACATGGGCGTTTGAGGATGAGAGTGGAGACAGATTCGTCTCCTTATCCTGACTTCCCCAGTTTTCCTTTTATGTGGCAGGAGATGAATTACCAAGAACAGAATTTAGTTCTTTTGAAACCCCAGCTGCACTTCTTCTCTGA
The DNA here is from genome assembly GCA_004026665.1 of Murina feae. Classification (NCBI taxonomy): domain Eukaryota; kingdom Metazoa; phylum Chordata; class Mammalia; order Chiroptera; family Vespertilionidae; genus Murina; species Murina feae. The sequence continues at coordinate 2,320 of PVJC01002774.1, read as the reverse complement.
CTGGGCTAAGGGGGGTGGGGGTGGGGCTTTGGGAACCCAGGGCTGTGATTCTGTGCAAATAAAGCTTTCTACTAGACCCCATTTTTCAGGTCAGCAAACACCCATTCCCCATATACTTTTAGATATGTTTTTTCCTATCAGAAGAGAATCTATTTTTATTTTTCTAAAGGACAGAAAACCCCGCAGCTACCCCAAAGCTATTCCAGTCTCCAACTCTGGGCACTGTAACTCTTACCAAGACGTAAATCAATCACATTGCCCTCACAGCTGAGGTTGGCTTCACCATCTGTAATGTTTAGGAGGCATTCCTCAGGAAACCTTCCAATTGCTTTCTGAAAATGCTTGAGTCTGTTCCCATTTGTTACTCTATTTTGAATAAGACTCAAATGCAAATCAAGGCTAGAGTTGAAAACTGGTTGCCTATTCAACTGCCATTACTGCCCACTCAAAAGCAAATGACTCCTTTCTTTGCTAACAAAACAAAACTTGCTATTTAGGTAGTGGAGACTTCCGTGGTTTGTAGGGCTGCCCCTACCCTTTGAGAGAGAGAGGGAGAGAGAGAGAGAGAGAGAGAGAGAGAGAGAGAGAGAGAGAGAGAGAGATTGATTTTGAGGAGACAGGCACCAGTTATCAGAGTAGAAAAACGGAAAGACAAGTCCTTGAGTCCTTGAGGACATCACTGCAGTGCTAACCGACCCGACCTCTGGTTATGGGAGATAGTAATATCGTGGGTCATTTAAAACACTTTTAGTTAGATTTTCCATGACCACAGCCCAAAGGTCCCTAACTTATGTAAAGCCTGTCCTAGAGAAAAAAGACAAATTTAACTTAACCCAGACTGAAATAGTAATAAACGTAATGGAGCTGTGGCTGTACTTGTGGCTGTGATTAGAGGACTGTCTCCAGCCTATGCAGCGCTCCGGGCATCCAGTGACCCCTCTCCCTTTCCATCTTCACAAAAGCCTTGTCAGACATACGGACTGAGCTGCAGTGGGGGGAAACAAGCTAAGCTGGCCTGATGCTGGCTTAGTGCTGGCCTGGTGCTGGCCTGACACTGGCCTGGTGCCAGCCTGGTGCTGGTCTGATGCTGGCCTGGTGCCAGCCTGGTGCTGGTCTGATGCTGGCCTGGTGTCGGCCTGGTGCTGGTCTGATGCTGGCCTGGTGCCAGCCTGGTGCTGGTCTGATGCTGGCCTGGTGCCAGCCTGGTGCTGGCCTGACACTGGCCTGGACCGCTCGCTCCCCCAACCTGCTGACAGGGAGCTCTGGACGTCGGCTCTGATTCTGATGGAGTCAACCAGACCTCCAGAAGTTCCCCATTGCTCAACCACCCTTTTCCCAACCGACCAATAGGGATGCAGAGGAAATGACCCAAGTCTGACTGCATCCCGCCCCTTTGCACAACCAACCCTGACCCTTCCCTCGACCAATCACACACTACCCCACCCACCAACTCCCAGTCCAATAAAAGCCCCGTCCTCCTGTAACTCGGGGTCTTCTTCCCTGTCGTGCCACTGCGATGGCCGGCCAGCTTGTGACGGAGCCCCGAGTAGACTCGAGTAAAGTAAAGGTTCTTTTGTTTTTATATCGGAACGGACTCCCTCGTGGTTCTTGGGGATTGCAACACCTGGGCTTGCATTGGATATTTATGCACAACAATTCTAGCTCCACTGAAGCCACAGCTGCACTTCTATGACTGGACGGAGGGAGATGGGACTTCGGAAACCTAGGAGTGTGTTTCCATGAAAATAAAGCTTTATACTGTACCTCATCTTCCTGTAGGGGCCTCCAGGGGTACCCCAAAAACCCACTTCTATAAGCAACTGAGGGAGATGAGGAACTCTCCTTACCTATGACATTATTACCACCACTTGGTAGACAAGGAAAGCGAGGCCCAGACACAGGACAGAAGAGCTGGAAAGCGCAGTGTTGGGGTTGCAGGTGGTCAGCTTGCAGGCTCACCTCTCCGTGCTCTCAATCACTGCGAATCCCAGGCACCTAGCCACTCAGGCTTGTTGAATGAACAATACCTACCAGCTGTTTGTATTAGGTGACTCCACAATCTGTGACAACCCTGCTCTCCAGTCCTCGTGGACCCAGGAAATGAGAAGGAACTGATAGAACAGTGAAGCCTGCAGCCTGATGTGTGTGGCTCCTTGGCTGAGAGCATCAACCTATGAACCAGGAGGTCACAGTTTGATTCCTGGTCAAGGCACATGCCTGGGTTCCTGGCTCCATCCCCAGTGTAGGTCGTACAGGAAGCAGCCAATTGATGATTCTTCATCATCACTGATGTTTCTCTCTCTCTCTCCCTCTTCTTTCC